>SMMQ01003311.1:1165-12596 GCA_008271595.1 [Pythium] brassicae (nom. inval.) | reverse complement strand
TACACGTCCTGCAGGCGGCGGAAGATGTGCTGCACGGACTTGCGCGACACCGAGCACGTGCTGCACTTGCGCTCGAGCTTGACGAAGAAGTCGTCGAGAGTGGCAGCGAGCTCTGGCACGACGTAGTCCTCTAACGACGTACCGTTCGCGGAATGTGCGGCTCCAGGATGGCGTCCCCATTCCAGACTATGCGCTCCTCGCTTCTCTGCAAACGCTTGCAGTTTTCCGACCACCACAGATATCCTTGGTCGGGTACCTGGGTTTCCAGACAGCATCTGCTCTACCAATGCCCACTGCGCGGCTGTCAGTTGCTCTGGCTGGTCCGGACGGTAGCCTACAACCACCTTCGACCGCACTGTCGAGCACGGTTCGTGACCATACGGCGCGGCTCCAGTCGCAGCTTCAAGAATGCACATGCCGAGCGCAAAGACGCTTGACTCAGCAACTGGTTCGCCTCCCTGGATGCACTCTGGGGCCTGCCACCGTACTCGTTCGTCTTGTTCGTTGCCATCGTCATCGCTCATCAGCCCGTGACCGCCAAACGGATTAATCTTCGCCACACCGTCAGTGCCGATCCACACTTGGTCGCAGCAGAGATCGCCCGTGAAGATGCCGCGTCCTTGGAGGTGCTGGAGCCCACGGGCAACCTCGAACAGCTTCTGCCACAACAAGTGGCGATGCGCATCAGCTGACAGGAACGCGCGGAGACTGGTACTTGAGACGTTCTCGAACACAACGAGCTGGGGCGACGCGTAGTGCGACGCGCCGAACAGCTTTGCCACGTTCGGATGGCTCGCGCGGAACCACTTCTCCACCACGGCGGCGAAGGTGTGGCGCGGCATTCGACTCTTCAACACCAACACGCTCGAGTTGAGCCATTCTCCTGTGCTGGCCCCATCGCTATCACCTTGGACTCCCGAGTCCACGTCGAGTTCATGCGGCGGAATGAACCACTCCGGGGCGCGGACTTGGTCTTCGCACTGCGACAGCGCCCGTACTCTCTCCATCGCGTGCTGAAGAAGGCTTAGAAGCTTATCGCTGCACTTGTCGCCGTGCGCTTCGATCTCGTGAAGCAGCAGAGAGATCGACGAAGTGGCTGCTGCGTCGTCTTTGACGCACGCGCTCAGTGCTGCGTCGTCATGAAGTGACACCCAGAGCATCTCGAGCATCTTCTTCTGATCTTCCTCGAACGTGGACGTGCAGAACGCGGAGTTTCTCTGCCCGAACGCCGCCGTGCGGTCCACAAACGAACACTCGATGTGGAAGTCGTGCAGAGCAATCACGATCGTCCGGCTGGAGACGAGGCGAGCGACCACATCGCTCGTCGTGCACAGCCACTTCGACCTGGAAAGCCGAAAGAGGAGCTTGATGATTGCGAACGAACCGCCGTCTTCACTTCCATTCTCGTATTGATCGCACAGCTGCAACAGGCGATCCGCTGCGCTCAGCCAGAGCGCCTTGAACTCGTGCACTGCGTCAACGTAGCCGAGAACAGTGTGCAGTGACGTCCGAAGAAGCGAATCATTCGCGTCTTGGCGCACGAACGCTCCATTCTCGATCAATGTCGAGACAACCCGTCGGTTTCCCCAAGACGCCGCAAGACTCAGGATCGTCTCACCTGCGGAGTCGCAGACATCCGCGGACGCTCCGGCGTCGAGCAGCACAATAACGACGTCGAAGTAGCCGCTGTTCCCAGCTGCTAGCAGTGCTGTCTCGCCGAGGTCGTTCTCCGCAGCAAGCGATGCGCCGTTCTCAAGAAGCTTGGAAACCGTTTCGACATGCCCTTCCCCAGCTGCCAATAGCAGTGGCGTGTCGTTGTCCAAATCCGATGCGTCCACTTCAGCCCCACTGGATAGAAGCTGATCGACGACTTGGATGTGATTCTGCTTCGCCGCGGCGTGCAGAGCCGTTCGCCCCGAGGCTGCTTTCCAGGCCACGTCTGCGCCTCTGCTCAGCAGATACGTGACGACATCCAATTTGCTCCTCGCTGCCGCAACGTACAGCGCCGTCAACCCGCTTGTCGTCGGAGCGTCGATGAGCGCACCATGGTCCAAGAGCGTCGTCACCACGTCCAAGTGCCCTTTCATGGCAGCGAGCAGCACGCCAGTCTCTCCATCGTCACTTTCAGCACACGCATTTGCACCGTGTGCAAGCAGCAGTCGAACAACCTCTTCGTGGCCGTACATCGCAGCGAAGTGGAGTGGTGTGGACCCGTCGTCGATCCTCGCTTCGATATCCGCGCCGGCTCGCACCAGTGCCTGAACAATGCTTGCGTGACCAACTTGAGCCGCAACATGCAGCGGCGTTGCCCCGTAATTTGTCGCGAGATCGACACCCGCCCCAGCGTCGATGAGTGCATTCGCCGCCTCTTCGTTGCCCTCTCGCACCGCAGCCCCGAGCGGCGTTTCACCGTCATCCATCGCACGATCGATCTCTGCGCCATGCGCCAGCAGCATCGACACAACGTCAGCATGGTCGTTCTGCGCAGCGATGAAGAGCGGAGTGGCGTCGTCCTCCATCACCAAATTCACACTCGCGCTGTGCGCAATCAGAGCGCTCACCGCCTCTAAGTTGCCGTTCTGGGCAGCGACGTAGAGCGGTGTCGCGCCGTCCTCCGTCGCCATGTCGACGCTCGCGCCGTGCTCTAAAAGCTGTTCGACGGTACTAGAGTGGCCGAGTTGCGCAGCGACATACAGTGGTGTCACACCTCCGCTCCACGCGCAGTCGACAGCTGGCTGCTTCGCGAGCAACAGAGCAACTACTTCATGGTGGCCGTTCTGCGCGGCGATGAAAAGCGGCGTCGCACCGTCGTCCGTGACCACGTCGACAGCCGCGTTGCTTTCGAGCAGCTCGCGAACGACAGCTGCGTGCCCTTCCGACGCAGCCTCAAAGAGTGCGGTCTTCCCGCTCGCTCTTGCAGAGTTGATCGCCGCTCCTGCCGACAGTAACTCGCGGACAACGTCTGTGTGTCCGCACCGAGCCGCAATGTACAGTGGAGTGCACCCTTCGGACGCGCACATGTCCGGATTCGCTCGAGTCTTGAGTAGCAGCTGCACCATCTCCGTGTGGCCGAGCTGCGCGGCGACGAAGAGGGGCGACACGTGGTCGTTCGACAGAGCGTCCACCGCCGCGTGGTTCTCCAGCAGTAGTCGTGCCGTCTCGACACAGCCACTTCCGGCGGCGATGTGCAGCGCTGCAGTCCCGTCGAAGCGCGTCAAGTTGCAGTCTGCGCCTTCATCCAGCAGCACCGCGACGACGCTGACGTGCTCGTACTTCGCGGCGACAAGGAGCGGTGTCTCTCCGACGTTAGTGGATCTGTCGACGGCCGCACCGAGACGCAGAAGGCACGACACAGTCTCGACATGTCCGAACCGAGCAGCGATGAACAGCGATGTCGACCCGTCATCTCTCGCTCGTTCAATCCTCGCCCCTTGCTCGAGCAGGACGGCCATCACGTCCACATGTCCACATTGCGCAGCAGCGAAGAGCGGCGTTGCGCCATCGTCGACTGCCAAGTCCACCGTCGCGCAGTTGCGGATCAGGGCTTGAACAATCTCGTTGTGTCCGTTGAACGCCGCCACGTACAGCGCTGTTAGCCCGTCGCTCGTAGTGTCCGGATCCGCTGACCACTCAAGAAGGACACGCACGGCTGCCAAGTGCCCGCTTTGAACTGCAGCGAAGAGTGCCGTCGCACCGTCTTCAGCATCTACGCCCCCATACGCTCTTCGCTCGACTAGCGATCGGAGCGCATCCACTTCTGCAAGGCGTGGGGGCGAGCTTGTCGTCACTTTCGAACTTTCGCTTGCCCCTTCAGAGATCATCGATGAGAGAGAGTCGTGTCCAGCGTCGTACTCGATCACGATCGAGTGTGGAGAACCAGGTTCGACTATCGAGGCAGCCGGCACGTTCACAGCGTGGCGACCGTCCGGAGCTTCACATGACCTGCAGCTGGAGCCGGTCCGCTTCTTCGTACACTCAGTAGCATGGTGCTGCAGAATAGCATGAGCGATCTCCGCGTATCCTTCCTGAGCTGCCACATACAGCGCTGTTGCTCCGTCGTCGGTTTCCATAGTGACATCCGCGTTGCTTCCCAGCAAGAGCTGAACAACTTTGACGTGACCATTCTGCGCTGCGTGAAACAGTGGCGTCTCTGCTGCGCGATTCCGTGCGTCCACACACGCGCCGCGTTCCAGAAGCAGTCGAACCACTGCTGCTTGGCCGCTCGCCGACGCTGTAAGCAGAGGAGAGTCGCCGAGATGGAGAACGTCGACAGGAATGTTCTCATTGGTCAGGAGTCTGCGCACCTCGCATTCGCTGCCGCGAAGGCAAGCAAAGTGCAGCGCCTTCACCTTCGCCTCGAAAGGTGTGCCAGCAGTTTCGTCAGCGTGAGGAGAGCGCCTTCGCAACACGACTTTGAGCTGCGCAACGCGCTCGTGGCGACGGGTGCTCCTGTTCCCAGACGAGGCAGGGAACGACGTCTCAATCCTGACGACAGCGACGACGCTGCTGTCGAGACGAAGAAGCTCCGCTGCCTGCACCGCGACTTCGATAGAGCGTCCAGTCGCAACGAGAACGGCATCTTCACACCCAGGCGTCAGCATGGCCTTGACGAGACCGGCGTAGTGTCCTACGATGCAAAGAGAGACTCGCAGGTGAGACACAACGCATGAGTTGCACGCACAGTGCGCACAGGCATGCGTACCTGACGATCTATTGGACGAGACTGTGATGTTGCTGCTCGTGGTGGTTCGGTCTGAGCGCTGTCGCCGTGGTGCTCGTTCGAGTCGCCTTCTCTCAATCAGCTCGTCCAGAACCGCGCGCGCTTCGCACCAGCTCTCAGCAGATCGTGGTACTGCGTCGCATGTCTCCGTCTCTGGCGTTGTTGTTGTCGGCGCTTCATCAGCATGAACCACGACGCAGTCTCGACCGAATGCGAAGCGCGTCGGGTTGGTCGTCACGACGATGTCCACCTTCAGCGCTGCAAGCCAAGGAGCATACTCGACGGCTTCCTCAGCCGCATTTCCCCAGTCGTCACTTTCAGGGAACACGAGCTGCTCGAACACGCCGGCGAAGTTCTTGTCGACCCACGCGCGCGCCTCCCCCTCCGGCGGCCATGCGATCGCGATGAGGCGGACGGGCTGTCCTTTCAGTGACGCGAGCGCCTCCATGGCAACGGCGGCTTCCGGCCCACGTTGCATCAAACGTGCGATGTCGACAGCTACCACCACATGGCGGCGGTGGTGATGGCGGCGACGAGCGCGCACGGTCAACGAAGGCATCTGCCCGTCGGATTTCGACGTCTCTCGTTCAAGAGTGATAATGAAACGAAAACTGTGGAGCTCGGCCAATTCCTTCAGATTGATACAAATACCGAGTGGTGCAGAGCAATCAACTCACCATTTCATTCAAAGTGTGGCACTCACGACAAGAAAGACCTCGTCAAGATGAGGAAGACCGACAACGGTGCTGCTGCTGCTGTGTACTGTGTTGGAGATCGATCGAGTGAGCTGCAAGGCGAGCAGTGTGGCGGCGATACTTCTGGCATTTGCACCACTGGCGATGTTGTTACTTGCCAGCCAGACATGTTGCGATCGATGTTCATACAGCACCAGACGACCTCCGAAAGCTCTCCTTTCAACTTCAGAATACAGTACTGTATGTATGACATTCCAGGTCTCAACAACACAACAGCCACTGCCCACGCACACACCCGATAGTCACTTCCACACCAACCTCCGGTGCACGTGCGCTCCGGAGAAGGCGAAGATCACCTGCAGCACCGGGACGTCGATCGCGTTCAGCGCCGGCATCGCATGCGCTGCACTCAGCACCGCGAGCTTCTGGCGCAAACCGAACTGCCGCACGCCGAGAAACTCGTCGTCGTGCACTGCGTAGCGGCTCCGGAGCTGCCCGTCCGGATCTTCGCTCCTGCTGAGCACGAGCACTTCGAGCACCTTGTTGACTGCGAGCACCTTGCCGATCCCAAGCAGCCCTTGCCGCCCGATCGGGTTCTGGTCCAGGTCCAGGAACCGCAGGTTCCCCGCCGCTGCGTTCGGTGGGAGGCGGTGAGACGGAGGAAGCGAAGACTGGTACCGCAACAGCGAGCAGAGCCGGCGAGTCTCCTGCTCGCCGATCTCGTTCTCGGCCACGAGAAGCGTCGCAATCCGACACTCGCCGCGCTCGTACCCGTTCAGTATCGGGCCGATCGTGCCCAGCTCGCAGTTGCTGATGTCCAAGTACTGGAGGTGCGGGCAAGCGGTTACGATTGCCGACAGTATGGGGCTGCTGAGCGGATTCGAGCGGATCTCCAGGTGCAGCAGCGAGCCTCCGACGAGCGGCAGCAGGTCGCGAAATCCGTGGCGGACCCTCTCGCTCTCCTTCCCGACCATGGCGTTCAGCATCAGCTTCTGCAGCCGCCGCGGGTTTTGCTGCTGCTCTTGTTCGCGCTCGTGGCGGTCCTTTCGCTCAGAGACGAAGCGTCTATCCGTCCACAGCACGCCGTAGCCCGGGATGAGCACGCACACGCAGCTCCGATCTTGGTCGAACATCTCGAACCACGTGAGGCCGTCGCTGAGCTTCAAGAGCGCGCTCCCCCGCTTGTCCGGGGTCTTCCACAGGCTCGCATGCTGCTTCAAGCGCACCATTACGCGCGTCTTCTCCGAGGACCGACGGGCCGTCGCCCCCAGCAGCTCGTCGCAGACGCTATCAGTAGCCAGGACCCGTCGCATCGCGCTCACGTCGTCGTGGCTCAGCGCGTTGCTCGAGAGGTCGAGCGACTGGACGCGCGCGTGGGTCGCGCGGTGCAGCACGCCAAACGCGAGCCAGGCCCACGGGAGCGCCGGGTCGCCGTCGAAGCGGCGAAACGTCCCGACGAGCGAGAGCTCAGCCACCGCGCGCTGCGCGCTCGCGCGGACTGCGGAGAACAGCGACGAGAGACTCGAGAGGTCGAGCGCGTTCCAGTCGAACACGAAGCGCTCGAGCGAGCGCTGCTGGCGTGCAGGACGCACTACAGCGTCCTGCACCGCCACGTGTGCAAACGCGTCGCCCAACGCTCCGAGTTCACCCCCGACGCCAAAGCACGCACGCAGGAGCCCCCCAAACGCTGCTGCGTGCTCGTGCGCGTCGGCCTTCGCGCTGGCCACGACTTTGTTCAGCACGAGCACGCAGAGTCCGCCCGACGGGTCGGCCACGAGTTGCTCGAGGCGCGCAAAGTCGCTGCCCACGAGCTCCAAGGCGCTGAACTCGATCGACGTGATCTCGTAGAAGAAGCTGCTCCACACTGTCGGGTCGGTAGCAGCGGACAGTTGCAGCCGGCGGGTCGACGCGGCTCGCACGGCCACCGCTGCGATGATCGCCTCCAATTGCTGGACGCTGTCGCTCTCTGGCGGCGCTGCTGCGTGGCGCGTCAGCTCGCAGCGGTGGAACA
The DNA here is from genome assembly GCA_008271595.1 of [Pythium] brassicae (nom. inval.). Lineage (NCBI taxonomy): Eukaryota > Oomycota > Peronosporomycetes > Pythiales > Pythiaceae > Globisporangium > [Pythium] brassicae (nom. inval.). Next base: position 5,170 of record SMMQ01003311.1, on the reverse strand, counting down.
CAAAGCCGACGCGGAGACGCAGCGGCCCCGCCCGCTGCTGCGGCCTCGCAAGCGCCTCGAGCTCGTTCATCGCCGCCGTGTAGCGGATGCGCAGCGCCTTCTTCACGCGACGCTTGGCCGTGAGGAACGTGCGGCACAGGTGCAGCACGTCCGGCGTCACCTCCATGAATGAAAAGTCGAGCAGGAACGCCGGCGCCGCGCTGTCGTCGTCGTCTTCCGGGCAGCCAGCGGCGCTGCGAGCGAGTAGCTCCGCGTTGCGCAAGCCGCACGCAATGGCCAGCAGGTGCGTCCAGAAGCGCGGGTTGCGCCGCAGCGAGAGCGCGCGGCAGCTGGCGGCCATGCTCAGCACGCCGACAGCCTCCAGCTTCTCGCGCACGCGGCGCCAGCGCGCGTCGCTCGGCGGCGGCGGCGTCTGCTCGCTGTCGTCCATGCGCACGCTGAGCCACGGGAGCTCCGGCAGGCCGCCGCCGCCGCTGTTGTTGCGGCTGTGGTGCTGCGGTTCGAGGCGCACGTTGTTGCGCAGAGTCGCAGCGAACTTGAGCACGAGCCGCTCGGCGGCGCGCGTGGGCGGCGGCGGCGTCGCCATCCCCTCCACAGTGAAAAAAACTCAGGAGACTCGCGGAAGATCCGCCAGTTTAATGCATATCATTGGCCCAAACGCGTTGGTCATCTGATGACCAACGTAACCTCCTCATCATCATTCAGTAACATGTAAACTTAGGAAACGGGCGAAACTCGGCCGAACTTTGCTGCCAACGGACCGCTTTACTCCATCACGAGCTCGCCGCCGGCTTCGTCGACCGGGATGTCGTCCATGAGCGCCTCGTTGAGCCGGCCGGCGAGGTCGGCGATGCGCTTGGGGATCCCGAGCGTCGCGAGCAGCGCCGGGTGCGCCGCAATGACCTCGAGCTTGTCTGTCGCGCCGGACGGCGGCACCCGCGCGCGCTTGAGTTCCTCGGCGCGGATCGGGCGGCTCACGAGGCTCAGCAGCATCTTGGCCGCCATCTTGGCCGAGAAGCGCGAGAGCGCGTACACGCGCTCGCCGTGGCCCGCGACCGCGCCGTCCGTGCTGATCGACGTCCGGGCGGTCAGCACGATCTTGAGCGACGCGTTGTCCGTGAGAATGTCGGAGAGGAACACGCGGAAGCGCTCGCGCCGCACGTCGCTGCGCAGCAAATAGTCGCAGCCGTCGAGCACGACGAGCAGCTGCTGCGCGTGGAACGCGGCGCGCGCCTTGTGCTGCGCGAGAAAGTCCCGGACCGCGGCCTGCAGCTGTAACAGCACCTTGTTGTTCGGCATCGCGCTGAGCGCGATGTTGCGTCGCGCCATGCCCACGTGCGCGTCCTGCTCGTCCTGCGCGAGCTTCGCGACCGAGAAGATGCGCACGCCACCCTCGGACGTCACCCGCGGGCCGACGTAGTTGGCCACCGCGTGCGCAACCGCGGTCTTCCCGACGCCTTCCTCGCCGCAGATCGTCACGAGCCGCGTGATGCGCGACTGCGTGAGCATGAGCGCCAGGCAGATCTTGTACACCTCGACGGACCGGTTGCAGAAGCCCTGGCAGAGCGCCGGCAGGTCGTCGAACCAGAGCTTCGGGTACCGCTTCAGCCGCACGGGCCCGATCTCCATCGCGCTCCCGGCCTCGGCGGCGGCGAGCGGGAAGATGACCTCCGAGTGGTCCCCGCCCTCGGGGAGCAGCAGGAACTTCTCGGCCACCTCCATCGGCCCGCGGATGTTGGGCGACTTGGCGACTGCCTGCTGCGCGATCGTGAAGCTCGCGCCGACCGACTTGCCGGTTGCGAGCGCCAGGTAGAACGACCGCGTGAACTCGATCGCCGCGTAGTCCTCGATCTTCTGGTTCGTGCGCACGCCGATCACGTGCGGGATGCCGCACGCCACGAACGCGTGCGCGAGCGGCGCGGACGAGCACGCCGACACGAACGCGAGGCGCAGCGGCGAGTCGTCGTCGCCGCCGCCGCCCGCCGAGAAGAGCTCCTGCAGCGCGCTGTGCGGGATCGGGTGCACGAGCCCCATGCCGTCCTCAAAGTACAGGTGCTTCTCGTCGCCGTGGCCCGAGAAGTGCAGCGCGCGGCAGCCGAGCGTGACCATCGAGCGGAAGTTCTCCGTGTTGGCAAACTTGGCGCACACTGTGATCTGCCGCGGGTACTGGTACGTGTTCGATCCAGCGAGCACGACGGGCCCACTGCCTGCGAGCGCCGCGTGCTGCTGCTGCCGCGCGTCGTCGTCGGCGAGCGCGACCGGCCGCTTTGCGTACTTGGAGGCCTCGACGAGGCTCTGCTTCAGGATCGAGTACTCGCGCTTGACGTCGAGCTCGGCGATCGGGTGGTACTTGCCCTGGATGTCTTTGCCCACGAGCGGCGACGAGAAGAGCACGCCGAGCGTGTACTCTTGGAAGTCCCGCCCCTGCTGCGACTTGTCCTGCGAGTCGAGCAGCTGGTGCGCGCCGCGCGCCATCGGCGGCAGCAGCGGCAGTGCCGACGCCCCCAGTGCGCCCCCGCCCTGCGCTGCGCGCACGTGCGGGTCCTCGACGACGTAGCCCAGAAGCACGCTGCCCTGGCGCGACGACAGCAGCGTGATCTTCTGCCCGTCCGCGAGCCGGTGGCGCCGGCCTTTCTCGACCTGGACGCCGTCGATCCGGATGCCGTTCGTGCTCTTGTCCGTGATGTACACGCTCGCCGCGTGCGAGTTGGGCTCGGACGCGCACTCGACGACGCAGTGCACGCGGCTGAGCTTGAGCGGGTCGATGCCGGACGAGCGCTTGTCAAAGATCTTGACAAAGCTGTCGCGCCCGAGGCTCACGCGCGAGTTCTGCCGGTGCAGCTCGATGCGGTAGAGGTCGTTCCGCTCCAGATCGCTCTTCTGGTACGCGGTGAGGACGCGGTCGACCTCTGGGTGCAGTACGAGCCGCATCACGCACATGCTCGGGCTCTCCTCGAGCGTCTGCGTGCACTCCTGCGTGTTCTGCTGCGAGATCGAGAGCACCTCGAGCAGGTTCTGCGAGCCCTCTTTCAGCGCCTGGTACTGCTCCTCCGGCGTCGCGCGGTCCGCGGCGAGGAAGCCGTGCTCGTCGCGCGGCCCGCTGCGCGGCGCGAACGGCAGCTCCCACGCGGGGCGGGACCCATCCGGCGCGAACGGCAGCTCCCACGCGAGGCGGCCCGGCGCGGTCGAGGGCGCGAACGGCGACGCGCGCAGCCGCTTGGGCGCGCTCTCATCGCCGCCGCCCCCGCTGCCGCCGCCGGCGAGCGACGCGCTGGCGTCGCGCTGCGTCTTGAGGCTCGCAAACGCGCCGGGCGTGGCGCGCGTGTTGGCGCTCAAGAGCAGCGGGCTCCAGGCCGCGAGCGACGGCGGCAGCGCGTCCTCATAGTCGCTGTCTGTTGTAGCGGCGCGGCGCTTGCGCGCGTCCTGCGGCGCGAACGGCGCCTTTGGGCGAGCGGCTTCGTCGGCAGCAGCCATTTATGCGCTCGTAAGAAGCCGGGAAAGCGGCGTTGTGTGTGTCTGTGTGTCTGTGTGCAAAAGGCGAAGAAGACATTGTACTTTCGAATACAATGATCAAGTGTAAAGAGATTGGCCAGGATCTTTGGTGGACCCCAGACCCTTCCGAGTTCTACCAGTACTTCGCCACACCATGGACTTGGTCCACAAGATGGTTGACTGACAGTGAGAAAGAGTGAGAGCAACGGCAAAGGCTACATGGCCAAACTGCCGCGTGGGAGCACCGAGAGATCGGCAGTTTCACCCTTGGAGGCAGCCTGCGCTCAACAGCGCCTGTGACGACGAGTAAGTAGTACAGTGGGGGTCACGAACGCGCCAATGCGGTGCACCGGGTTTCGGGAACACGTCGCCGCTGTTGAGCTTTCATGATCTCGTCACTCCGCGTGGCGGCGCTCGTCATGCCGACCAACAGGGAGGATGCACATGAACTGCAGCTCGGCCGCGTCTCCTCCGACCCAAGAGCAGGTTTCATGTTTGGCCACCAAGCTCAAC
>SMMQ01003308.1:1382-13417 GCA_008271595.1 [Pythium] brassicae (nom. inval.) | reverse complement strand
CGGGCCTGGGGGGGGGGGGGGGGGGGGGGTCTGTTGTTGTGGTAAATTCTGTAGAACGCACGAGAGAGAGGGAGAGAGAGTGTGCGCGTGGGAACAGGAAGAAGCCAAAGAGATCGCGGTGGGTGTTGTGCAGAGTGATAGAGCTTCTTCACGCGGGCGCGGCGGTGTTCGAGGGAGCGTGTAGGGCGAAGAAGAATAGACGACGACATGCACGTTCGTGTGGGGGTGTTGTCGGCCTGGAGAAAGCAGCGAGCGCCGCACGAACAGTGCTACTGCGTCAGCTCGAGCCGTCGTCGTCGCTCCTGGAACTCGCCTTCTGTGACGACCTTCAGCTGCAGCCGACGGACAAGAACGGGTCGTGTGTCAGCACTGGACGAGAGCCACGTCGCAGAAGCAGCAACTGTGTGTGAGAGCGCGCGCATCCACGTACGTATCCGTTGCCGATGTGGACGCGCCGCTCCTGCACGACGTGGTGGTACGCTGGCGGGTACAGCACGTCGACGACGGACGCGTCGTGGGCGGGCAACGCCTGCACGACTGTGCCGACCAGCAGAGGCACGTCGTCTTCGGGTGACTGCGAACCTGAGCGGCCTGGGCGAAGTAAGTCGTAGAGAGCGAGGTCCATCTGTAGGAGCTCGACGTAGTCGTGGAGAGCAGGGAAGGCCCCGACCGCTGCCAGTCCGTTCGGAGCCACCGCCACGAGCACGAGGTTTGGCGAGTCGAGTGGGAACCACTTGTCGTTCGTGTCGACTTCGCCGTGGACGTGGACTTTGACGACCGTGGTGGCGTGGCTGCTGGAGCTGCTGGTGCAGTCTGCTGCTGGCACGAGCTGTTCCTCGACGACGCGGCCCATGTACCAGACGTGACGCCACTTCTCCCACACGAACTGACCCACCACCTGCGTGCTGTCATCACTCGACATTAGCGCTGAAGCCTCTGAGCGCTCGCGCAGGTCTTGAGAGACGCGATTGAAGAGTGTTCGCTTAAATGTGATGATGGTGCAGGGACACACAAAAGCCCAAGAGCTGCTGCCTCGCTTGTCTTATCGACGGCAGAAGAACCAACACGCAAGGCTGGACTTGTGTGTGTGACTCGCGCTCGGAAAGAAGCCAACTGCGCGAGCAGTCGTCCATAGTTCTTGACGAGCGTACGAATGGCATGGGCATCTTGCGATCTTGTGTTGCAGCCAGCGCACTTCGGCTGGCGCTGGTGGCGCTCGTGCGATCTTCCGGTCATTCCGAGATCTTCCAGGCGCTGGTGTGCTCGAGCTCGAGAGGGGCGACCCAAGAGTAGTAGTACAGTAGCGCGCGCCAAGAAGGGATGGCGCGGGGCACAGGATTCTCATCGTACGCTATCACGCTAACACTCGTGATTCTAGCGGCCGTGTGCGCAGGGCGCCGTCTCGTCCAGCCAGCACCAGCGACACGACTGGAATCGCTGCCGGGCTCCAGTGCATCGCCTTCAGCTCCGCCGATAACTCCGAGTCTTGCACCCACTATGGCGTTCAAGTCGGTGCTGACAGCAGCGCTCAGCGACTACCCATCTCCATTCTCGAGCACTACTACTCCAGCAGAGACTCCTTCGACTCCTGCCGCTTTCGACACCACTCCGAGCCCGGAACAAACAGCGTCGGCGGTAAGAGCGATAGAGAGATCGACGACAGCATCGAAGCCTTTGGCGACACGAACGAGCAAGAAGAAGGGGAAGCTGTCAAAGTCTGCGATCGCGGGCATTGTCCTTGCGTGCATCGTGCTCATCGCCGTTGTGGTCGTCTCAATTCTGGTCTACAGACGCTCCGTCGCGCGCCTGCGCGAGGAAGCCATGTTCGCCGACATCCTCAACCGCGACGCTGTAACCAAACGATGCGCTGGCGTCTCCGACGCCGCGTACACAGAGATGTAGACAACGTGGATATGACAACGTGCGGTCGGAGTTGAGTGAGGGCTAGTACATCTGCTGGAGTCTGTACTGTATTGCATTGTCAACTGTGCTGCAGCAGGCCAAAGCGTCGCACCCCTTGGCGGCAAGAGCTCATTGTGCCAAGCTGCAAGCAGGAGCGCTGCTGGCAGCAGAGAACAACAGGGACCAAAGCAGCGGTGGCGTTGACGCAAGTCCAACCATCTGCAGCAAGATGCGGATCGTCTCGCGCGAACGCCTGGGAGTATGTCTCCTCTTCGCGACGAGCGCGGTCTGTGTCGCTCGATCGCAACGCCATCATGTGGACGCGGCGCGACGTGGTCGGCTCCCTGATCCACTCGCAGAGCGTGGGAAACGTGGCAATACGCACATCGAGTCTCCAGCGTCGAGCAACGCCGCGCCGATCCCAGTCAACATCGTTCCCCTAGATATCCACCCCATCGCGGCTGCGCGAGCACTGAGCACCGAGGACGCGTCGGATCCGTGGAGCCCTGCAGACCCGACGCGGGTGCCTGCGAACGCAAGCAACGCGTGGAGTCCACTCGAGCCGACGCGAGTCCCAGGTGCCATCGACCCGGATGCGCGGTCTTGGGAGCCGTCCAAGCCGACGACGCTCTTTGAGTCCTCAAGTCTTCCTGCCTATGAGCAGTGGAAGCCAGCGGACCCGACGAAGACTCCCGGCTCGCAATTCTACTCCAAGAACGACCAGGGAGCCGTGTGGCGGCCGGTGGATCCGACAACGGCCCCAGGTTCCCTCCATGCCAGCGACGTGGAGCTGTGGCGACCGAGTCAGCCGACAAAAGCGCCCTTGTCGGCTTCAAGCAAGGATCAGTGGCGACCATCCGATCCGACAGATGTCCCGGGATCAGATGACGCGACTGCGGCTGCCAGTTCCTGGCGACCAGCAAAGCCAACGGACGTGCCCGGGGCCGCCACCACGACTACGAAATCGTGGGGGCCGCCCGATCCGACGAACATCCCAGGCTCGAATGAGAGGCTCTGGCGGCCGTCTCAGCCGACGAGATTGCCAACGTCCGCCTACCAGGAGTGGCAGCCTGCTGATCCGACAACGACACCGGGGCTCGAACTCGCTGGGGCCGCGCAGTTGGTGTGGAGCCCGTCCAAGCCGACGGAAATGCCTGACGAGCTCTGGGAGCCGTCTTTACCCACAAGGACCCCAGGCGAGAGCGACGACGGCACGTGGAGACCGTTCAAGCCGACAAGAGTGCCGGGGTACGGGCTGCCGTACGCGGACCGGTGGAACCCGGAGCTTCCGACACTCACACCTGGCTTGGAGCGCGACAAGAACTGGAGACCTTCCAACCCGACACGAACGCCACGTGACGTGGTGGCACCTCCTGTCACCACCACGCCGCCCCCGAATGCGACGTCCAAGCCATCTACGACGCAAACCATCACGCAGATCACGAAACGGACGTGCGTCGGCAGGTGCTGGTCTCCGCCGCCAAACTCTGCAAGCGCTACCCGCAGCAGCTTCCAGTGGAGGAACGCAGACACGCTGCTCGGAAACCTCTGGCTGCCACTCTTCCTTGCTTGTCTCTCGCTCTGGTGGTGAGCGGGTCGAGACGATGCGATCTTGTGGTACTGCCAATCGCCATGTCTTCCTCTCCTCTATCTCCTTAATGCCGTTCGGTGGATCGCTCCCTGCCTCCATAAGATAAATGGTTAACGCTGTGTCTGAGCTTTTGCGCACAGCAAGTCTCTCATACCACCTACAGACGGCATGTGCGCCTGCTCCTTCGTGTCCTCGACACGGATGAAAATATGTTTGTTCACTCCAGACAACCAAGTTTCTGATTAGAAGTCTCAAACAAAATCTGCTCATGGACCTTACTCACATACTGTATTTCCCGGATTAGAACGGACCACTTGGGTTCGTGATTCATTGCCATAAAAATACGAACACAGAACTTGCATGAACAAATACTGTTCAAATTGTTTTTGTTGATCCTGCAATTTCGGTACAAACTGCCTTTTATAGCAAATACACTACTCAGTTGAATAAAATTCACTTTTACTATTTTTATTAGACTCGGGAGTTTTCTGTCAAAGAGGAGCCAAACGAAGTGGTCCGTTCTATTCTGGGAAATACAGTAATAAACTGGTCTACTTTTTAGTGAAGTGTGCTATTTTAATGTGAATTGAATTTTCTTCAGCTTAAATGTGCTCTCTTAGCGTGAAATATATAAACTATTTTGTGCTTTGTGATTGGCTGAATATGAACACTCTATATAACTTCATTTTCAGCCGATCGCTCTGATTTATTTACCGATTCGACTTTACAAAAGAAAGCACAATACAGGATTAACAGCTCATGTCTGTTAGTACTAGATGAAAAATGGCCGTTTTGGGGGAGAATTCCAGAACACAAAAATCAGAAACTTGACCAATTGACATAAATCTTATACCATTGAAAAGCTCTCTGTCTCGTGAGAATAATGCGCCTACTCGCTGCGCTTAACTCACGATATTACCACGTTGCGAGTGCCGCCATCGACCACACCCTTGAAGGTGGCCCAATGAGATTTTACAGTTTTACCATCATTCCTGTATTGGTCAAAAGCGATTTTCGGCTGGAAAGAGTAAAAAATAATCATCTGACTCAGAAGATCCTGGTTCAAAACGCCAAGGCTTCAGTGGCTGCATAGCTCGATACATCAAAAACGTACTATTTTTTGGCTAAAATTACAACCCAGCCACCGGCTAAATGTAAAATTTACATTCATTTCGGAGTGATGATAAAGCGTGTTTTCGACCTTGTGGTCATCCGGACCAAATCAAGACACAGCCATAGGCTCTAGAAGTACATACATCCCTGGTGCGCCGCAACCACTACGCCAATCGCAAACTAACTGGGTCACCTTCATCTCAACGCACACACCAACATGCCCTCCAATCCTTAAATAAACAAGGCTCTTTTCTGGGTCTTCGCCCCGGAGAGTCCGTTCCCCCCTTTCCACCTTTCCTTCTCAATCTTGCTCTCTCAAGCTAACTTGTACACCCGCAAACGCACACAGCCACACTCCCTTTCTCCTCCTCTTTCTTCTACTCTCACACCCTGGTCCCTGAACCACTCCCCGTCCCTATATCCCTCTCACAGACTTGTTCACCGCTGCCAACCCCTTCCACCTTCCATCGCTCTAAAATTGCGTCAACTATCCCTTCTCTCTCTCTCTGTATTTGTATGTCCTTCCACCCGTACCCTTGTAAATAGAGCTTCTCTTTAAAAGGGATTGATTGGCGGCAAATCTGCGCTTTTGAACCCAAATGTTTACGTTTTCCCTCCGTATGTATGCTGCCGTCCCGAACAAACTATTGAAATCGCAAAAATAGACTGTTACAGATCCTTGTTGGGATGGACACTGGACAATGTCAAATTATGTATATAGGTCGGTGCAGTTTCGGATTTTCTTGTCGTTCTATTTTCCTATGGTAGGATCCAGTTCTTACAGACATGGGCTGTTAATAATTAAATTGACGCGTTCAGTCATTTTTGTATACCCTGTCTGAATATAATATTTTTTCGAATCCTTAGGGCACAGTGTTTACAGTCCACCAAATAGCTTTGCGCACACCCACATTTTCTGATGCCGTGCGTCTCATACTCATATCTAGATTGCAAAAGGTACACTATTCGAACCGCCTAAGCACAGGGATTCCGCCAATCAAAGTTTTGGCGCGAACGCGTGCATCTAGCAGGCACAACAAAAGAACGCTCACATTTTGGCGCCATATTGTTATGCGCACGCCAATGTCCATTCAAAAATCAAGTGTACCTTTCCAGTACGAAATTACTCGACCCTTCGCTTTGATGGCATCAACGCATCGCTTCCCCATCCAGTTCGCTAGGCGCGCGAGGTGCGCTTCATCAAGACTCTCCCAAGCATCCAGTTCTGATGCTCGGAGTTGTGCCTTTGTATCGAAGCACCTGCCGTTAGCATAGACTCACTGCACCGAGTCCCCACGCATTCTCTACGGGGTATAGATCCGGAGATTGTGCTGGCCACGGCAGCACGCGCACGCCTTGGTTGGTGAAGAAGGCGCGGGTGTTTGCGGCGGTGTGGATGCTCGCATTGTCTTGTTGTAGGACCCAGTGCGGGCCGGCGATGCTCTCTGCGTACGGGAGAAACGGGTTGGCGAAAGTTTGCGTGTACTTCATGCTGTCTTGGCGTCCGTCGAGGATTGCCAGAGGCGTCTTCCCCTCCGCTGAGATTCCTCCTCGCACCATTATTGAGCTGCCACCAAATTGTCACTTCAGTGTCGTGCGTGGTGGCTGTCTCGTGTCGCGCCAGTACGAGGCAGCTCCGTCGGGGCCGCCCAGGCACCATTTCTTCTCGTCTGTGAAGACGATAGTGTGCCAGGACGTCCCCTCCTTGAGCTGGGCGCTCGCCCATGCCATGCGCTCGTCCACGTGCCGACGCGTCATTTTCAGAGAGTTGACTGGTCTCTAGTAGCATAGGTGCGGCGCGGCTTGCAGAAGCTGCTGTACGCGCGCCACAGTGACGGGGAGGGCAAGCGTCTCGCGCAACTGTCGTGCGCTATAGTCACCCGTGTTTGCGGCGCGCAGCAGGCGCCAGTGGTCGGCAGTTGTGAGTTTAGAGCTGCAGCCTTTGTGCTTCTTACGCGTGTAATCGGTAGGATTCCGTAGGAATCTACACACGATGTTCTTGCTGCGCCAGATAGCGGCGGCGATTGCGCTAACGCGAATTCCCATGTTGGCATACACGGAGATAGCTGCGCGCTCTTCAGGTGTGAGTTGACGTGCGGCTGGCATTTTCAATTCGGAAATGACTGCAAATTAGTATGGACATTGGCGTGCGCATAACAATATGGCGCCAAAATGTGAGCGTTCTTTTGTTGTGCCTGCTAGATGCGCGCATTCGCGCCAAAACTTTGATTGGCGGAATCCCTGTGCTTAGGCGGTTCGAATGGTGTGCTTCTTGCAATCTAGATCTGAGTATGAGACGCACGGCATCAGAAAATGTGGGTGTGCGCAAAGCTATTTGGTGGATTGTATATTTATTCTACCGTGCACAATAGTGCACCCTATACAAATGTGTCGCGCAGACAGAACTTCCCTCTCATTCGACAAAGACAAAAACGACATCACAAGGGTTGATGGACATTTGCATTCATATAGAAAGTCTCCAGCATAGCCCCACAGCGCACACCCAAGTCAACCTTAGAAAAACGTAAAATGATTGAGAAGATCAACCAGCGCAGACAACGAATTCTGAAGCCTGCACTTCAAGTATGAGAGTAGCTAAAATATCAGTGGCGCACATAATATGTGCGCCATTGATCTTACAGATGTCAGCATCAAATATTATTTGGTACTGACATCTGTAATCACGAATTTGGGTTGCGACTAGCTATAGCACACTATACGATGTCTACCATCGTTTCAATGAAGCAACCGAGAAACGTGGACTGTAAATATATATTACTGTGCCCAATAGTATACCGTAGCATCAAAATATTGGTGTTATGAGGTAATAGTGTATTCTATACTGAATGGCAGAACCGGTTAGTTTCCTTTATAAATTGGTATCTTATACGTCAAGATCAACTGCAAATACGTGGGGTAAATCCTTTGGTATTTAATTTACGGTGTCTGCTGATGAGAGGCAGGAGTCATTACTTGCGCGACATGCTTTCTTTTTGAAAGACCCGTTTTGATTTTTTTAAATTGGAAATAATATAATTTCTCGCTTTCAGAGAATGTCGTAGAAACGAGCCAGAATGTTTCCCAGGCGCATTCTGCTCATGTATATATGTGGTGAAATAAAGCATACTCGCTTGTTTTATATTTTCCGAGCCAAAGTCGATAACTTGTGGCAGTTCATGTATATATAGAAGTGAAACCAATCTTATTCGCATGTATACATCTGCCGACCAGACAGGTGAGGTCGAATATTTTACAGGAATTGCCTGTTCTCTGCAAAAAAGGAGAATTTCGACATTTGATTTGGGCAAGTATAAGGATGACATCACTCACTATACCGGGGTTACACAAGCTGGTGTATTCACACCAACCAAACGCGTGGCATAAATACCCCACGTGTTGTGTCTTGCACGAAACGCAGACGCGGAGTGCTAGGTAAATAGGAGCCACCCCTCTTACAAGCCAGAGCGGCTTGCAGCCAGCGAGAGTGACTCCTGCTGCGTTTATCTTAGATTCACGATGACAGCTATAACAACGTGAAATATAAACACACATAATAAATTTGGTTCAAAGTTCGCCTCTTCGAACGCAACCTCGTTGCTTATCCTCACAGTCTGCGCGCAGACACAGTAACTAGAGTTACTTAATCCGGAGTGCCAGCGTTCACACGCTTTCTCGCGCAACGTGCTGTATGGCTCGCGTCACTCTTACGGCCGAGCCTTGAGCTTAAATAACGAAGCAGTGTTCTCCACTGTGAAATTCACCACCCTGTATGGAGTCTGCGACTCACAGTCGATTTCCTCGACCCCCCATGTAATCCTAATCGCCGCCGCCACTCACTTCCAAGCACTAGCTTAAGATCGTCTCGCCCAAGTGACCCTAGCTTTCGCCCGGCCATATCGTCACCAACCACCAATTTTGCGGGCACTACCAACCGCTTGGTCTGAGCGGGGCAGGTGCTGCTGGTATTTGCTGCAAAGCCAAGCGAGGTCCACGCTTCGTTGGCGCCAGCCCTCGCAATCTGGTGAAGCGTGTGAGCGCCGTGAAGCCCAAGGGCAACGACCCCGCCGCAGCTAGCGGTTAGGAGGACATGGGTAGCGACGACGGGGACGGCGATTGCGATGGGCGCGTGGGTACGAACCAGTACCCCGCGTCTGACGCCAGCGACGTCGACGAGCTCATCAAACTCGTCGACTCGGCGCCGAAGTCTCTTCATGTGTGCATGTACATATTCACATGAGCTAAGGTGTATCTGTCATTACGTAGCACGCTCTTTAACAGCTCGCTTGGAGCTTGTTTAATCATCTTCTCTCACGTGTGCTCCTTTCTGTTCATGTCCTATATGCTCGAGGCCGCCCTTCACACTGTTAAGTAGGGCGTTGAGGTCGTCTTCTTTGTTGGGCATCGTTAAGGCAGAGATCATCGACTGCAAGCTGCCCAATTGCGTCAAGGTGCTGCGGACGTCGGCGAAGAGCACAACGATGCACATTAAAGTACGTTCTATTGCATCAGCACCTTTGCTCTTTGTGATTCTAATATTCCACTAGGATGCACCACAGTATGGCATCATCAACGACTCTGTCTTGGTGACCGACTCGGTAAACTGGAGCGAAGCTGGGATCCACTCGAAATGGGGCTTAGCCTTATTCTTCCGAGGAAGTATTGTCCTGCGTGACTATATCAAGTTCTTCGCTCGGTCCCTGGTCATCAGTTGGAATCCGCTGGACGAAAGGGTCAAATATCAAGTCCAAACTTCGTTCCTAGACTTGGTCTCCCCGTCTATTTGGGCTCGGTTCAAAGCTGCCCTGGACGCTGTCGCGTACTGGAGCATGCAGACAAAGACTCACAAGTGGCCATGTGCTGCGCAATCCCGACATCGCGGACACCGCTCCGCGATTTCCGCACTCTTTACCCGGCACTGTGTACGTTTTCTCACGGTCCTGCGTGCTCGAAGATTGGGAAGAGAGATTGAATTAAATGCTGCTCTGCTGCTGCTACTGCTGCTCTGATACTGTGTGCGGTTTTCAGTAACTCTGGAGAGGCGCCGACTAGTAGGTGGGTTGCCGACTGCCGGGATCTTGGGGACACGACTTTTGGTTGTTCGGGATGCCAAGCATCACTTGCTCTATATGAGAAGACTTGCAAGTTAGACCAGTAAGGGTCCGCGCTGCGCGTTGCCCAGTGCTGTGTGAACTGCTCTCCAACGGAGCTCCTGGCTTTACCCCTTCATTCTGCTACTGTAACGCTTCAAACACCCTCCTGACGCCCTCGCCATACCATGCTTGCGTTTTGCTTTGCAAGAAAACCCACGATGATAATTATTTCGCAACCTGGGCTTGGACGATACAATGTCATATTTTATTAGGTGATATAAATGAAATAATGATAACTACAATGCCATCGCTTCAGGAAAGGCATTTTTAAAATGAAGCACAATCATTTCACAAATGTTCACAAACCGTATTCAAATGCGACAACTGCCACAGTCGACCTGCCGCCAATGTGAAGTTATTTATTAATGGAAGCACCACGCGCAACTTTACGCACCCCAACGAGCACTAACTGTATTGTGTAGTAGAGAGTTGCCGCAAGGTAGTGACGGCGCAGGACTGCGCGAGCTACTTTTTAAGTACATGGAACTATTCATCGCTCTTTGCCTGGCCGGTGAAGCTTTCTAAAAAAAGAGTTATGGACGAACTCAAATACTTTTCAAACACTGCCGATTGTCAACGTTTTTGATGCGATTGTGTCCCTTTGAAAACGCCAGTGATATGTATTTCAATAGTTGCATCGATAATGTCACCACATTTGGACTTAATGTGCAATGTATCTTTTGCATCCACGCCGACGTTACTTGAGTTTACAAACAAAGAAGACGCTGCACGAGATAGTAAGAGTTATACTGGATTGGGGAGTAGGCGGGCTGGCGAAGAGGTGGGTGAATCCCACCGTGTTTTTTACATGAAATGGACGCAAGTCTTTGGCTCGAGTTTACTGTCATTTCCAACGTGGTTCTTTGAATGGTAAGATAACATCAAGCAGTAAACGAAACCCCTACGAATATTGTCCGTCGACATATCGAGAAACTGGTTCTTGAAGGATTGAGTCAAGCATCAATAGTTGTTATCTAGTTTACTTTAATGATTTAGTTTTCAATGGATCTGTTGCGTCAATCAGCGAGCAGAGATGAAACCAGTAACATTATAAAAAACTCGACATTTTGAACAATAAGTTTCAGTAGACCATTTTACGCGACTAAATGATAAAGTTTCGAGTTTAGCATCGATTTTTTAAATATCCGTACGTTGTATTTCTTGTTCTATGTTACTGAGACTCTAACTCCAGTTCACATCAGCTTTGTTAGTGGATACCGATTGCAATTTGGCGGACTTGAACCACTCATCTGTGATCAAAACACAACATTTTCACGGAAAAGGGGTTGAAGATTTTCAATAGTAGTATTATTGATTCAATATCATATTGCATGGGAAAACTAAAAAGGCAATAACCTATATGGTGGGTAGCCCCGCTTGGAGCGCGAATTCGCAATTGCAAACGCCACCACTCGATTCGTCTTGGTCACTCGAGCAACATATTCTAACCAGGACGTCCAAACTCGTAGTAAAGTGCGCGACAACAGCCTTGAAAAAAACTATGTTGTTGGCTGTACCGTCAATTTTGCTCGTAGAAGATAAAAACATATCAAAAACGATAGAGTGTTTTGCGACGATTGCAGGATACAATCCGATTGCCGAAATTCGCAGTACCGGCAACGCAAGGTAAAAAACGAATTTTTCACTATTTGAGTCATATCGAGAGTTTGCAGTCAGATTGATAACAAAAAAGCAATTCTTCTCCAATGAGCTCGAAAACACGAAATTTATTAATCATGGAGTGTGGCGATGATGTGGTAGCATTTTCAGCTCTCAAAACGGATTTGAACGATGCCGACGTGGCGAGAGATGACGGAGACGGACGTGAACGAGATCCTCGACCTTTGCGGACAAGGAGAGGAGCTGCAGACGATAGCGGCGCGCGTGAAGCGTAGCATCTCGACTGTGGTGCGTGTTGTGACCAGAAAGCGGGGCGAGAAGGTCAAAACTCGCTCAGGAAGGACCAAGAAGGTCAGCGAGAGGGAAGCACGGCTTCTCGTTCGTGCCGTCTCAAAAAGAAGCGAAAGCGCCTCTCAAGCCCGCGCGAGCATTGCTGTGGGTGCCTCGGTGCGCACCGTGCAGCGCACCCTCAACGCGCATCCTGAGCTCTCGTGGAAGAAGATTAAGCGCACAACGATGATGACCAAGCAGCACCAAAAAGCGCGGGTGGAGTGGGCTCGCGACAAGGACATCTGGGGACCGATCGAGTGGTCTCGCATCGTCTTCAGCGACGAGAAGAAGTGGAACATGGATGGCCCGGATGGCCTCATGTTCTACTA
>SMMQ01003307.1:1120-20188 GCA_008271595.1 [Pythium] brassicae (nom. inval.) | reverse complement strand
CGCCCCCCCCCCCCCACACACACACGACCATATAGGCTAATCAGAAAGCACGAAGTGAGGAGTAAATTGTCGAACGGTAATGAAGAGAGAGAGTAAAAGAGAGTGAATGAGATAGCAAGATTGAGTATGGTGAGCAGACGACTGTCATTGATAAACACGAAAGCGAACGGCGGATGGAGAGGGAGAGCAAAACGGTGAGAGGAGTAGACCGACGGGAAGTATACGAATTGTGATAGCTAGAGAAAGAGATGGACGGGAATTAGTTAAGCTGTGTGTGAGAGAGCGAGGGTGATAAGAAAGAGAGAGAGAGAGAGAGAGAGAGAAAAGAGAAAGAGAGAGATGAAGGGGCGAGAGAGGGAGGGAGAGAGATTGAAAGATACATGAGTGAGAGGGGGTGAATGGAAGGGACGAAGACCCGGGCAAGAGTCTACTTTGTTTTTGTTTGTTTTGGAGGAGATCTATTAATCACCAATGTCTGTAAGAAGTGAACCCTCCAGTATGTGGTCGAAAATGCTAATTTCACCGGTCCTTTGTCGATTGAGCTCAAACTTACAGGGCGTGTTCAGTAGTGTGTTTGATGAACCTCAGCAAAGTTTCGTTTGCTAGATCGGCGTGGCCGTGAAGATATCCTTATCCGTCGACACCACCTTCGCTCGTATTTTCTTCTTTATCTGTGAGGTGGCCGCTGCTCGGATAAACGAATTCAGGTAAGAAAATACCTTTTTAAAACTTTATTCAAGACAATGTTGGCAGCATAGCTATGATCATAAATTCTGAAAACTAATTAGAGCATTATCATAATAAAAGCAAAAGGTATAAAGGTGTTCGCCGGGCGAATTAGGACATCACACACGAGTCTGTCTCTATCAAAGCATTTGCCTGGACTGGCAAATGCTTTGATCGAGACAGACTCGTGTGTGAAGTTTCAACTGGACAGGTCTTTTCGATTGCATAATTTTTGCTTCGGTGAAAGCACAAGCCGGTGACGTTCTGGACGATAGCATAAAAATGGTCCAAAAATGGGTCGCTTCTTTCAGAGATTGACGATTAAGCGTTTGCCTTAACATGCCGTTTCTGTAAGAACTAAAGCAAAAAGGTCGATTTGACGGTAAATCGACAGGCACCTAACTCCGGAACGTTTCCGATACCAATGAAACTTTGCACGCTTGTACACCTTTGACTCCTAGGTGAGAATCCACCTTCGATATCGCTGATATCGCAGTGGTTGCTGAGCACGCTGCATTTCTCGTGTGGCCCCAAGTGAGCTGGCCGGAAGTCCATTTAAAATTTTACCAACAGTCCTAAAATCAAATTTCATCCAGTTATCTTCCGCTCACATGCATTTACGGTACGGTACAGTAGAAGACGAGCACACGGCGATTGGCCACGCGTTCGCGCTGCGCGGGCCAGATGCACGTCTGCATGGCTTCGAGGCCGTGCACGCGCTGTTTGCATTGCACATTACAGTGTATTCATACTGTCGCTGAGCAGCGTGCCGCGCACACACACACATGCAGCGGCGCTGACACAAGAAGAGTTGCGACTGTTTCCTTTTTTCTCTCAAAGCAAAATTGAATTCTTAAAAAAGAACGTGAAATTTTGTCTTTTGAATTAGTGTTGGTCACTTAATGTTTTCCACTTTGCGGCCATTTTGCCTTAAGCAACACCAGGCAAGTCTAGAAGGCCGAACAAGCGATAGCATTGCTCGCCAATGGAGGCTTGGTTTGACCTTAAACTTTCACAATATGCTATTGAGACGTGTTCAAGCTTGCTGCCAAAGTATGGAGAAGATTGGCCATTTTCCGTATTTACCTGTCCTTCGATTCCCCGGGTTGGAGCCTTTAGTTCTTACAGAAACGGTGTGTAAAGATGCTCCTACTTGGGCAAGAGCCTAGTTGGATATAATAAGAAACCAACACTAATTTTCGCTGAATGTGGTCAGCGTCGAGTTTTGCGAGTCAATTGGGGAAATCCGTAAATTATTTTACTGGAGTAAAATTTTATCCATATTATGGTCAGTACATATTATGTACTGATATATGGAGATTCCTTATGTTGACACCAGAGGTGCCACGGTGTGACACCACTGCTCGGACGAAGAAACTCTTGTGAAGGGCAAAGGGCGATAAGGAGGAAGGTGTCACCTCATCACAAATACAGCTCTGACAACCATCGCTACCCACACACTATCACACGCGCATACAGTTCGCCTGTCAAGCTGCTGACACCACGTTCCCGGGACGCGTGTCCACCAGAGGCGCACCCACCGCTCGTCCTCGACTCTCTCGCGCCTTCTTCTTCGCCTTTGAGGAGCTACTCCCCGCGGGAACTTCGCTGGCGTCGGGCCGTCCGCTCGCAGCAGACGTCGCAGCCGCTCGCTTCTTCTTCTTGCTCGCCTTGCTGGCCTTGCGCTCTGCCTCCGCTTGCTCGTCCTGGGGCTTCTTCTTCGGCGCGTCCTTCGCTTTCTTCACACTCGCGTTGCTGCTCTTCTTCCGACCGCCGCCGCTCTGCGGTGGCGGTGGCGGCTGCTGCTGGCGCCGCTCCCTCTCGATCTGCGCGAGAATCTGGCGCTGCTGCTCCACGAACTCCTGCTTCTCCTGAAGCTGCTGCAGCTCCGCGAACGACACGTGACCCTGGGCCTCGCACAGGCCCCAGCTGTTCACAGTCGACGTGCGCCGCACGTAGCTGCCGTTCCGCGCCTTCGCAGCCGCCTCGGCCGCCACGCGCGCCTCCTCCTCTTCTTGGATCTCCTTCAGCGTCTTCGCAGGGGCTCTCGCAAGCGGCGTCGCGGTCGCCGCCGCACTCCACGATGGCTTCGCGTCGTCCGCGACAGCGCCTTTCTTTCGGCCGCTCCGCGACGTCGGCTTCTTCATGAACGCGTCGAGCGAGAACGTCGACAGGAGCTGCCGTTCCGACCCGTCCTGCGCCAGCAACGGCTTCCCGGGAGCTGCGGGCGGTGGCAGCGACAACGCCGCCAGTCCGGGACTCGCTGGGATGCTGGTGCTACTCCCGATACTTGGCGTCCGCACGCTGGGCGGAAGCGGAGGCGTCGCTGGCGGAGCTGCGCACTGGCCCACGCTTCCCTTGCGCGACGCCTTTGGTCTCCCGATGCTGAAGCCATCGTCCACGTCCTGCGCGGCTCCAAATGGAGCGGCGCTAGCAGACGGCGGCAGCGCACTGGTGCTGGACGGAACCGTCCTCCACGGACTCGCGAGTCCGGGCGCCGCTGACGCAGCGTCCGCTGTCGACGGCTGCGACGAGGCGTCGACGCGCTTCTTCTGATCCAAGAACGCGTCGAGAGACACGAACTTGGCAGCTTTCTTGCGAGGGACTCTCAATGGAACGAGGGACGCAACACCTTCGCCCTCGACGCGAGTGGGCGCCTCGGACGGGATCGGACGGCCGATCGCGTTCGCATCAGGCTCGACAGCAGCGACAGCAGCCGGCGCCGTCTTGCTGCCGTGGGGGCCGGTCGGGATCTTGCCACGCTTCTCCGCGCGCTTGTCCATCGCCAAGTCCCGCAACGCTGCCAGGACAGGCGATGGCGGCACTGTCGGCTCCAGCACAGCCGCGTGCTTCGGGTTCCCCACCGCGTCCAGCGCCACTCTGTCGATCGGCGGGAGGAAGAGCTCGAACAGCAGCTCGATGCGCTCGCGCCCCGCCATCTCCAGGATCGCGTCCCAGTTCAAGCGCATAAACTCGAACGCGTAGCGCTCCAAGCCGGTCGTTGCAAGCGCGCTCGCGTACTTCCACAGCGTCACGCAGTTCGAGAGGTCCGTGTACTGCGCGATGAGCTGCTGCGTCATGCTCAGCAGCGACGGAATGCCCTTGGCACTCGCTCGCGGCGCGCGAAACACGGGCGTGTACGGCGCGATGAGAACCGCCGTGTGCTGGTGGCCGGTCGCGACCGCCAGCGCCTTCCGCACGCCGGGCACGCGCTTCGGGTTCGGCTGCCATGTGTTCCCCTGGCCGTGGCCGAGCACATTCTGCGACCCAAAGCCCCACGTGATGAGGCTCCCGTCGGCGGTCACGACTGCGCAGTGGTCCTGCGACGCGCAGATGCTCGCGACGCGGCCAAAGTGGGCGAGCGCCACTTTCTGCGGCGCGCCGGGCAGCTGCACAGCCACGCACTCGCGCGGCTTGTGAGAGTGCGACAGCGCCTGGCCGTTGTGGCCCCACGTGTACACGGCGCCGCACGCTGCGAGCGCGATCGAGTGGTTCTGCGCGCACGAGACCTGGACGATGTCGGTCGCCGCCTGCTTCCAGGACGGGACCCATGCGTCGCGCAAGAGCGCGCTGCCCGCACGGCTCTTGTCTTTGAAGCTCACGCGCACGGGGTAGGCCGAGCCGTAACCGAACTGCCACACCTGCCCGTGGCTCTGCTCGTTGCGCGCGCACCGCAGGACGACGCTCGTGTGCGCGTCCGAGAGCGCGACTTGGACCGGCCGCACCGCGTCGTACTCGTCGTAGATGGCCGACACTGGGTGGTGCGCGACGAGCGCGTCGACGCACCGGGGCGTCGGATACGCCTGGTCGGTGCCCAAGCCCTCTTTGCGGCCAAGCTGGCCCTTCTTGTTGCCGCCCCACGTGTACACGCCGTGGTCGTCGCCGCAGATCGCCGCCGAGTGGCAGCCTGATACTGCGATGTGCGTCATGACGCGGCCCCGGAACGCGTCGATGCGCTTGGGCGTCGTGCGCGACTGCTGCGTGCAGCTCTTCAGGCTATGCCCGAGCTGCCCGAAGCTGTTCGCGCCCCACGAGAACACCTGTCCGGACCGCGACAGCGCCAGCGTGTGGTTCTCGCCCGCAGCGACTTGCTGGATCGGGATCTGCGCCAGCGACGCGATCCGCGTCGGCTCGACGTGGCTGTGGGCCACAGCAGGCGCGACATCATTAGCCACGAAGCCCAGCGTGCGTCGTCAAGCAGCACCCCCTCCCCCTAGGAACACTGTAAGCTGCTCGTACTCAAACTCGGTGCCGGTCCCGAGCCGCCCGCCCTTGCCGAAGCCCCAGACGAAGCATTCGCCCGCCGCGCTCAGCGCGATCGTGTGGTACTTGCCCGCGCTGATCTGCACGACGGCGGACCGGACCGGCAGCTCCACGAGCCGGGGAACCGCCTGCACGTCGGCGTTCGGCAAGTGGTACCCGAGCTGGAAGTCGGCTTTCCCGAACGTGAACACGGCGCCACCGCAGACGGTGGGCACCGTTTGTTCCGCTTCGGCTTCCGCGTCCGCTTCGTCGCCCCTGTACGCCTGCTCGGCGCGCAGCGCGTCCTGCTGGTCGGCGAAGACGTCGGCCAGGCGCTGCGAGAGCAGGTCGATGGCGCTCTGGTGCGCCAAGTCGCCCACTTGGTACAAGTACGAGTGCATGAACGCCTTCCCAAAGTGCGCGCGCGCGTGGCGCAGCAGCAGCAGCGTGGCTGCTCAAGACACACAGCGACACGCGGCTTTGTGAGTGCGGTTGGCTCGCCACCAAACGGCGGTGGAGCGCACGCACTCGAGAGGCGGTCGTTGTAGACGCTGCGGTGCAGCGGCGTCCAGCCCGACTCCTACGCGCATGCGGCACGTGTAGCGAATGAGCGGCACTCGCGTCAATCTCCCAGTCTCTCTCTCTCTTTCGGACACGCTCGGCACACGCACCCAGTCCGCCGCGGTGAGGCTGGCGTTGTGCTGCAGCAGCACGCGCACCGCCGCGTCGTTGCCGCGCGCGGCCGCGAGGTGCAGTGCGGTCTCGCCGAGGTCGTTGGTGTCGTCCACGGGCACGAGCGCGTCGCGCAGCAGGCGCTCGACGGCCGCGGCGTCGTTCGCAGCGGCGGCGGCCCAGAGTGTCGTCATTGTGCGCGACTGTCGAGAAGTGTGAGATTGAGAGCGGTTGCCGTTCCGTGCGGTGGTTGAGAGGGTGAGAAGGAAGGAGGGGGGAGAGGGCTGACGCTGCGCGCTCTACGCTGTCATCGCCGCCATGCCCGTCGCCTCCGTCTGCTCTGCGCGCTGTCAGGAAGAAGACCGAATGAACTCGAGAGGAGGCGAAGATTCATTTTGGTCCCGAATCCAGAACACTGTGACTTGCAGTTTGTATCGTATTGTCCCGAACAGTACGGAGGCAAGGCTCCACACATCGCATGAGCAAATTAAGTGCGCGTCACTCGCCCTTGGCGCCTGCTGCTGCAACTGCAACCTGCGCACGATGGCCGCCGGTGAGCGTCGCGCCCTTGCCGAGCCGGTCGCAGACGATCGTGATGTGCTTCTTGAGCTTCTTCACGTCCTCCGCCATCGGCAGCTCGCTGGTCGCAGCGGCCGCCGCCGCCGCCGCCGCCGCGTCTTTCGACGGCGGCTGCTTGGCCAGCAGCGTGCGCAGCAGCTCCGTCATGGCGCAGTCCGTGCGCTCCTCCCAGCCCTGCTCGCCGCCGCCGCCGCCGCTCTCGGCCACGACCGGTGACAAGTACGACTGCAGCAGCCGCGCATTCGCGTCGTCCAAGTGGAAGCGGAAGCGGATGAGCAGGAGCACGAGGTGCACGCAGCACGAGAGGCGGTTCGCCGCGAGCAGCAGCCGCGCGTCGACGTCCTCGGCCCGGTGCGCGAGCGCGATGAGCTGCTCGTACGTGCCGTGCAGCAGCACGTCGAGGCAGTGAATCGCCGCCGGGTTCCGGTCCTTGTAGCGCACGAGTAGGCGCTTCTGGATCACGCGGAACTGGTGCGCGCGGTCGTTAAGTTCGGCCGCGACCTCGAGCTGCTCGCGGCGGAGCGCAAAGTGCGCATCGATCGCGCCGAAAAAGTCGGCGAGCGGGAGTGGCTCCTGGTAGAACACCTCGAGCCCGGGGCCGCTGCCACTCGCGGCTGCACTCTCGTCCCCCTCGTCGTCGTCCTTGACTTCCGCGATCGACGAGCGCGCGTCGACGTGCGCCTTGAGCCGCGCGACGAGCTCGCTCGAGACCATCCAGAGCGCCTCGAGCTCGGTCGACTGGATGCGGTATCGCCCGGCGTTCTTCGACACGAGGATCGTGGCCTCGACGCCGTTGTAGTACTGGAAGCTCAGGACGTTCGCGCCCGCGCCCGCGGCCACGGCTTTCGCCCACTCGGGCGTGCAGAACGGCTGGTGGACCATGTCGTCGAAGATGCGCGCGAGCTCGAGCGGCTCGTGGTTCGTCTCGAGCGTGAACTTGAACGTGCTCGCCTTGACCGGCGGCACGAGGCGGCACACGAGGCACATCGGGAGCTTCACGCGCGTCTGCGACACGCGCGGCTGCCCGGTCGCGAGCGTGTACGCGGCCGAGACGAGCACGTCGAGCGATGTGGGCATCACGGCCGCGTTCGGCCGCAGCACGACCGGGATGATCAGCGGCGTCGAGGCCGCGCCGTCGATCGACGCGATCACGAGCGACGACGCGCTCGCGACCACGTTCTCCGGCACGCGGATCGACAGCGACACGTTCGACACGCGCGTCGTGCCCGTGTACGTCACGTAGATCCGCATCGTGAGCTGGACGCCCTTGGCGACGAGCGGCGCTCTGTCGCTCCCGGACGCGGGCCGCTGGAAGTCGTCGTCACTGCCGTCGCCACGGCGCTCGGGGACCGCGTCGAGGATCGTTGGGACCTGCGCGCGCACGAGCACGCGGTCTTTCGGCTCGGTGCGGCGCTCGCCCTGCGCGCGCCGGATGACGTTGAGCAGCTGCCGGTGCTCCTCGTCCATCTCGTCATAGTTGACCTCCTTCGTGTCGGCCGCCACGACCGACGTCGACGGCGGGTCCGTGCCCATGTAGTTGACGCTCAGCGCGCCGTCCGCGTCGAGGCTCACGACCATCCCGCTGATGTGCGCAAAGTCCGCGACGTGCAGCGCCACGGGGACAGTCGACGGGCACGCCGACCAGATCAGCGTCTTGTCCTTGAACACGGTCCAGAGCTTCGAGTGGCTCGCGAGCAGCACGTTGTCCATGTGGCTTCCGCCGCCGCCGCTGCTGCTGCTACTCTCAGCGCTGGGCGCCGGTGCGCGCGGGTAGAGGCACATTGCAGACGGGTGGAAGCCGAGGCGCTTCTGCAGGTAGATCTCGCCGTGCGGCCGGATGCCGAAGAGCGTGGCCTCGCCCAGCACGAGCACGTCGAACGACGACGCGGTCTCCTGCGCAAAGCAGCGGCCGATGCGGATGTCCAGCACCGGCTCGCCGAGGTTGAGCCGCCACTCGCAGTGGATCGGCTTCGCGCCAGCGGCCTCGGGGTGCTCGTCCACGCCGAGCGCGTGCATCTTCTTCTGCTTGAGCGACGCGGACGCGAGCACCTGGTACCGGTAGCACTCGAGCTGGAGGTCCGACGTCGCGGCCACGACCGCGTCCATCCCCGGCGCATAGCAGACCGCGCCGGGCACGAAGCTGTTGGTGAGCGGCAGGAGGAACGCGAATCGGTCCTGCTCGAAGAACTGCAGGCGGCCGTCGAGCGACTGGACGCAGAGGTGGTCGCGGTCGGACCGCGCGCTCGCCGCGCTGCCGAACGGCCCGTGGAACATGTTGAACGCGGTGAAGTGCTCGCCATCGAGGCCGAGCAGGTGCTCGTATCGCGGCGAGAGCTTGAAGTAGCTCGCTGCCAGGCCGCTGCCGCCGACGCCCTCGACTGTGTACACGCTGACGCGCCGCGGGTGCAGCACGGCGAGTGCGAGTGTGGAGTGGTTCCTGCGTGCGATAGCGAAGCCGCGCGTTAGAACGACGGTCACTAGGTTGCATGAGCGACACAGGAGCAACACACGAGCGCACAGACGCACGGGACGAAGCGGCCGAGCGCGAGCTGCAGGATCGGGTGGCGCAGCTTCTCCTCCAGCAGCAAGTGCTCGATCTTGAACTCGCTCTGCAGCGGCGCGTACATGCGCAGTACGCCATTGAGGCTACCGGTCACGATCTTCACTGTGAGCAGTTGTGAGCGAGCGAGCGAGCGTGTGAGCACCTGCGTGCGGATGCGTGCACGGGGGAGTGGAGTGGGGAGAGGAGAGCGAGCGCACACACGCACCCTGTCCGGACGCGTCGTTGTCCACGTTGCCGACCACCAGCGCGCCGGACGTGAACTCGTCACCGCGCTCGCCTTTCACGCCCCACCATTCGCGCACCTGGAAGAGCGACATCAGCGGATGCGAGGGACGGATGCTCCGGCGCTCAGACAGACGGGCGCTTCCGCTTTGGCGTTTGGCCAGTGCTCTGTTGTCCGCGTCGCTTCAACACCTCCTCCGGTATTCCCCATTTTCCCTCGCTTATGTCTCTATCCGAATCTATCCTTTTGCTCGCCAAAACTCTTTTGACTTTTACACTCGTTTTTACACAAATTAAATTGAATTCTTTTTTGGAGCAAAACGCGCATTAGGTGCCGACACACACACGTTCAAGTTCGGAGCGCGCACTTCCGCTCTCGCTCTCCGTCGTCGCCCTTCCCCGTCGACCCCGCCCGCCCGCCCACGCTACTCGCGCACGCCCCTTAGCCCAGTCCACAAATGTCGCACTCGCTACCCGAGGGCTGGTTCGAGAGCGGCCACGGAGCCATCGCGGTGTTCGTCAAGGACTTCCGCGACCCGCTCGAGCGCAAGAAGAAGCTGCTGCTGCGGCCGTGGGCGGGCGTGAAGGACATCAAGGACCAGCT
This sequence comes from [Pythium] brassicae (nom. inval.), assembly GCA_008271595.1. Taxonomy (NCBI): domain Eukaryota; phylum Oomycota; class Peronosporomycetes; order Pythiales; family Pythiaceae; genus Globisporangium; species [Pythium] brassicae (nom. inval.). The sequence continues at coordinate 10,580 of SMMQ01003307.1, read as the reverse complement.
CCAGGTCGTCTTCAACGTGCCCGCGAGCGCGCAGCAGCTCTACTACCAGGGCCGTGAGCTCAAGAACGCGCACAACCTCCAGGAGTCCGGGATCTACCAGGACGGCGCCGTCGTCGACTTTGTCGCGCGCCGCCAGCTCAACCTCGCGCTGCTCTACGGCGACAGGCTCGCCGCCTCTGCAACCGCAACCGCAACCGCGCGGCCGTCTACTGTCAATGGCAGCAAGGCGGCGGCGGCCAAAGCGCGAGAGAACGTGCGGCCGGAGCAGGCGCCGGTGATCAACATCCACCCGTACGGTGCGCACTTGCTGCCGATCGCGCTCATGAAGATCACGCACCAGGTACGCGCTTGTGCGCTGCTAGTTGCTTTGTTGCGTTTGTTGTTGTTGTCGACTTAACCGAACGAGCGGTGCAACTTAACGGGGCAGGCGCTGCAAGGGCTCGCGCTCGGGCTCGCGCCGGTGCTCGCAATGGACGGCACCGGCGGCACGTACTTCTTCAAGGACCCGTCGCACCGCAACGTCGGGTGCTTCAAGCCGCAGGACGAGGAGCCGTTCGGGCCGTACAATCCGCGCGGCTTGGTGGGGGAGCTCGGCCAGGTGCGTCACGGTCACCGACGCACCCACCACGGCTGTGATTACGCTACGGGACTAAGCGCAAAGAGTGTTTTGCGCCCACTGTCGACGCGCAGAGCGGGCTCCGGAGAGGCATCTTGTCGGGGGAGGCGTGCGAGCGCGAGTTGGCGGCGTACTTGCTGGACAAGGTACGTCGACTTGACTCGACTCGAGAGGTTGCGTTCAATGACGTGCAGTGTGGGAAAGGGTGAGAGAGAGAGAGCTGATCGGCGTCATCCCTCCCCCTCCCCGCACGGCTGGCTGGCTGCCCAGGACCATTTCGCAGGCGTGCCAGCGACCTCGCTCGTGGAGGCGCGCCACCCAGTGTTCAAGTACGGCGACGCGGGCGCGCACCACTTCAAAGTCGGCTCGCTGCAGGAGTTTGTGCGCCACGACGACGTGGTCAGCGACCTGTCGCCGAGCCAGTTTGCCGTGCACCAGGTGCACAAGATCGTGCTGCTCGACATGCGCCTGCTCAACACGGACCGCAACGACGCGAATATCCTCGTGCGCAAGAAGCGGTCGGCGGCGACGGGGCAGGTCGAGTACGAGCTGATCCCTATCGACCACGGCTACTGCCTGCCGCAGTTTCTCGAGATCGCGTGGTGCGACTGGTGCTGGTACAACTGGCCGCAGCTCAAGGAGCCGCTGAGCGCGGACGACCGCGCGTACGTCCTGTCGCTCTCGGCGCTGAGCGACTGCGAGGCGCTCGCAAAGAAGATCCCGCTCCGGCGAGCGTGCCGGCGCAACCTGCTCATCGCCGGCATGGTCGTGCAGAAGGGCGTGCGAGCCGACCTCGTGCTCTACGACATCGCGCGCATCATGTGCCGCGACGACCTGGACGCGCCGTCGGTGCTCGAGCGGCTCTGTCTCGACGCGTTCCGCCAGGTCGTGGCGCAGCGGAAGGCGGCCGAGCACCCGCCGCACCTGTCGGCCTCGGCGCCGTCGTCTCCGAGGAACGGCAAGCGCGTCGCGCAACACGCGCCGCTCTCGATCGACACGACCGCCGCGCCCCGCGAGCCGTCGTCACGGCTGAACGGCGGCCAGTCGCCGATCGACTCGGGCGCGCGGTCGCCGCCAGGCTTCTGGGCGAGCTTCGCGCCATTCAGCGCCTTTGACGACGAGAACGACGACGACGACGACGACGACGACGACGACGACGAAGACGAGGAGGATGAGAGCGAGACTGACAGTTCACACTCTCCCAGACAACGCACGAACGGGATGCTCAACATGAGCTGGGACCAGATGGCGGCGCGCGCGCTCTCGAAGGCCGCGACCGCTGTGCAGCCAGCAAGCAGCAGCAGCAACAGCAACAGCGCCAAGCCGCACTCGCCGGTCCCGAGTTCGTTCACTAGCGAGCCGGAAAAGGACGAGTTCGAGACGCTCAACGATGCGCTGGACGACAACGCGCAGGACGAGAAGCTCTTCCTCTCGCTGCTCGGCCGCCTCCTGGACGAGCAGGTGGACAAGTGCCGCCGGAATCGGCAGCCGAACAAGGCGCCGTCGCGGCCGCCCACGAGGCGATAGGACGCACTCGACGGGCGAGATAGCGAGCGAGCGAGCAGAGCAGCAGAGGAGCAACGATCAACACGCCGGGCACGAGCTGGCCCTCAGGTCTTTGCGTTAGCGTGCTCGTCTCCGTCGCCGCCCGATCGGCTGAAGTGCCGCACTGCCTGGTTGAGCGTCACGCCGACGCGCAGCTTGGCGAAGCGCGCGTGCACGTGCGCGTTCTCGAGTGGCGAGGGCGGCGGCGGCGGGTCCTTCAGACCACCTGCGAACTCGGCCGGCGCCGGAAGCGCGTGCGCGTCGCAGAAGGCACCCCAGTCATCCAGCGAGACGCGCAGCGCGTGGCGCAGGAACGCGAGCGCGTGCTGCACCTCGGGGACGCCCAGGTCGTCGCGGTGGAGCAGCAGCACGAGCCGGAAGAGCAGCGGCTGGTCGAACGCGCGCCCAGCGTGCGTCGTCCGGCGCACCGCGCGCACGAGCAGCGCCTCCGCTGGGTGCAGCGCTGCGTTGCGCGCGACCAGCAGCGCGAGCAGGTCGCGGTACCAGGCGCTGCGCTCGACGCTCTCGGCGATGCCCTCGACGCGCTGGCGCTCGGACGCGCGGCGCATCGCGTGCAGGTCGTCGTCGACGTGGCGCTGGACGCTCAGGTGCTGGAACTTGGCGGCGAGGCACTCGCGCCGGTCCTGGCGCAGACTCGCGACCGCCCGCGCAAGCTGCTGCGCATGCGCCGCCTTGGCGCCTTCGATCGCGTCCACGGCCGCCTGCAGCCGCTCGACACTGTGGGGCTTTGCGTGATGGTGTTGCTGCGGCGCTGGGTTGGCATTCGTCTTGTGCGGGAGTGCCCGGAGAGTGACGGCAGTCACGTCGCTTTGAGTGCTGGGCGGCTGAGGCGGCGCCGCATCGTCGGCTTGGAGAGCGACTGCGACGACAGAAGCTCGCCGACCGGGTGCCGGGGACGTTGACATCCCGAAAGCAGATTGTGGGGTTGCTGTCTCTGTCGGTCGCTGGTGGGTGCTCGACACCAGCACTGAGCCGCCGACTCGGCTCGACCGGATGCTCTGCCTCGACAGCGACGACGAGAGCCCCGCGGGTTCAGCACCGCCGCTGCCATTGGCCCCAGCAGCAGCTTGCGCCGAGAGCAGCGGACGCAGCAGCTTCTCGTCTCGCAGCGTAGCCTTGAGCTCTAAGAGCGTCGGGTGTCGCGACGTCGGCGACTGCTGCGCTCGTCGCGTCGTGTACGGAAGGTACACGTCGTCGTCTTCGGCGGCGCGGGCGCTGCGGAACGGCTCCGGTTCGGCCGAGTCCGAGAAGAAGTTGCGCGCGTCGGCGTCGCTGTGGGGAACAACCCTGTGATCCAGCGTCTTGAGACCTGCGCGAGCCCCACCGACACGCGCTACCCCGACGCCTCCACGCGAGGCCGCGAACCGCGCTCGGTCGCGGTGGTACGCTTCCTCGAGCGCGAGCAGGTCGGCGTGCTCGCCCGACGGCACTTGCGAGAGGAACCCGGCGCCGTTCTTCACCGCGCGCAGGCGGCTCGAGCACTCGTGGACAGCGCGGCGCAGCAGCTCCACCGACGAGGCGTCCGCGCCGTGGAGCGAGCGGGACGAGTCCGACTCGGCGTCGCCGCCACATGCTGCTCGCTCGGTCAGCGGAGACGGGTACGCGCGTCGCAGGCCGCGCACTTTGCCGGGGGAGAAGTGGCTCATGCTCGCGTGGAGGCGGTGCGCGAGTTTCACTTGGCGCTCGTCGAGCGGCCGCTTCTTGGGGGCAAAGTGGAGTGGGAACATGTCAAAGAGTTGTGGGACGGAAGCCGTGCTGCTGGTGCAGAGAGCAGCTGGTTGCGCGGGACGGATCATCTCGCCTCCGATAGCGACCGCAGTAGCAGTAGTCGCAGTCGCAGCTTTCTGGTCTCTGCTGCGACTCGCATCCTTCCCTTCAAACGCCTTCATGCGGTGCGCGTTCTGCAGCAGGTTCGCGCCGTTCGCGAGCCGCGGCGAGAACTTGAGGCTCAGGTCCGGTCGCCCGAGCGGGCGGTACGGCTCGCCGTGCGGGCTGCTCCAGCCTCGCTGGTCGCCGGCCGCTGCCTCGGCGGCGTCCCCAGCATTCGTGCTGCTGCTGGGACTCGCGATCGCCGAGCCGGCGCTCGAGAGCGGCAGCGTGATCTGGAACTGCGTTCGGCTCTCGACCGAGCGGTCGATCCGGCGCGGCTCCGGAGCGGCAGCGCTGACTGTCGATACGCTTGACCTCGGCGTCGACAGCGGCGTGGCAGGGAAGCCGCTGGGGTCAGCGCCAAGACCACGACCACCACACCCACTGCCACTACCGCCGGCGGCAGCGAGGTGGTCCCGCACGCCGCTGCCACTCGGGTCCTGCTCGCTCGCAGCGCCTGGAGCCATGCTGAGCCGCACGCCAGCATTGCGTGGGGGAGGGGGCTGCTGCTGCAGGCGCGTTGAGGTCGACGGCGACGCGGGTGAAGGCACAGCCGGCATGCCAGCCCTGGGCTCGCAGGCGCGCAGCGCGTTGACGCGTGCGGGTGTCGAGGAGGTGAAAGGCAGCAGCTATGAATAGCGGGCGATGATGTCGTGCACGACACAAGCATTGTGAGGACGTGGGCGTGGGCAGCGTTGGTGGTGAGGCGCGAACAGATTTGACGTCACACACACACAAGTCGGAGGTCGACTGTGGAACAGGTGAGGGGCCCGCCCCATCCTTCCCATGTCAAACCGATGATGACCCATGCGTCTCGAAGCAATTGGCTTCCTTTCAAAGGGTGCGCGTGGACGCCAGACATCAGTGTCCATGCCGTCACGACTACCACCACGAGCACCACGAGCACCACGAGCACGAGCATGAGCACGTGGAGAGCACACACACACAAAGTACTAGTACAAGCATGAGCATGAGTGCCACGAGCTGCAACATCGAGAACTCGGAACGTTTTCACCATCATAAAATGAAATAACGGTAAAAATAGACGACTTGCGTCAGACCTTTCAAAGTGGATACCAGTCCCTCCCACCAGAAGGTCTCTATACATTGCCTCTTTCAAGAACCTGATCATTCGCATACTCTTGCGAAAACAGATCAACTGGAGGCATTCGCATGACTATCAACTTCAACTTTGTTAAAGTATCCGTTATGAGAGGGTAGCAGTAAAGAATCCACGCTCTTCCCGCCATACTCCACCCAAGACAAATCCACTGCCCGTGTCGAACCGATGCTCCGGAAACGCGCACGAAATCGCTCGCTGGTACTTTCGATTTCGCTGGGAAGCAAAACAATGCCGACCGTCGCACTCTCCCATTCGCCGTCCTGTGCTCCGCGCGCCACAAGCACCCCCTTCGGCTTCGCCACGACGCACGTCGACACGACGCTCGCGCTCGCCGCCGACCACGCCGCGCTCGACTGCGACCTCTGGGAGATGGCGCTGCTCAGCTGCGCGCGCAAGCACCGCTCGCTGCTCTGGTACAAGTACCACCACTCGGTCCTGCGCCGCAGCACGCTGGCCGCCATGCGCAAGCAGCAGCTCAGCAGCCGCACGGCTGCGTTCACGCAGACGTCCGCGACGCCGTTTTCAAGTGCTGCGATCGCGATGTTGCTCCAGCCACTGGCGAGCGTCACAGTAGCGCCACCGCCTCTTACCACCGCCGCTGGCGTCTCACCGCTCTCGACGCCAGAGCCGACGTTTGCGGAGACAGCGAGCAGCAGCTGCACGCCGACTACAGCGCTGACGAATGCGGTTGCGGCGAACGAGACCGCGAGCAGCGCGGATGCGTCAGTAAAGCAGCCGCCGACGCGCGAGTCCAAGGCGCCGCCATCGCCGCCGCCGTCCTCGGGCTCGTGGCGCGCTATGCTCGTCACGCTCTTCGCGATGATCAGTCCCGAGTGGGGCAAGGAGGTGCGTCCCTGCTGGTCGATGGCGCTGTGCCGGTCGGGTGAGAGCGAGCGGACGCGTGACAAACGCTTGCGTGTGTGTGTGAACGGCAGTCGATGGAGCTCGAGAACGACTTCCTCGACGACCTGCGCGTGAAATCCGTGCCGTCGCACATCTCGGAGGTCGTGGCCAGCAAAGACAAAGGTGCGTGCGGATGTGGGACGAGCCGTGGCTGCTGTGTATCTGTTTGTGTGTTTGTGGGTGGTGCTGACGCTCGCTCGGGCGACACACGCGCGCTGCAGCTATGTTCTGGCGCTACGATATGGACAGCTACGCTGCGAACCGGCACAATGAGGACCGGTCGCAGTACATCCACGACACGTTCACGGACGAGGTGACGGGCGAGGCGACGCCGCTCTTTTTCTGCGCGTGCTACGACGGCCACGGCGGCGAGCAGGCGGTCGAGTTTGTGCAGCGCAAGCTGTTTGCGAACATCAAGGCGCGTCTCGTGGCCGGCGGCGAGTCGACGAAACTGTCGATCATCAACGTACGTCGGCTAGTCGTGCTGGTGTTGTGTACAGTACGGACGGCTGCATTATACTGACTGGAGCGACAATTGGTATGATGACGTATGATGCGCCATGCAGGGCTTCCGTGACACGGATGAGGAGTTCCACCGCCAGAGCCGGCGCAAGTTCCAGAAAGGCGAGTGGACAGCGTGCTCGGTCGGCGCGTGCGCGGTGATCGCGCTCATGGTCGGGCCGAAACTGTTTGTGGCGAGCTGCGGGGACTGCCGCGCGATCATGGCGTTCCGCGACGCGAGCGGCGCGCTGAGCGTGGAGCAGATCACCGCCGACCACTCGGCGAACGAGGTGGGCGAGCAGCGGCGGCTGCGCGTGTTGCACCCGGATGACTACGACATTGTGCGTGAGATCGGCGCGCGCAACTTTTACGTGAAGGGCCGGCTGCAGCCGACGCGCTCGCTCGGCGACACGTACATGAAGGTGAAGGACGTGAACAAGGCGCCGATGCCGCGCGGCCTGCGGATCCACGGGAGCTTCAAGCGCCCCTACATCACAGGTGCGCCGTGCTGGTGAGAAGCTGTAGTGCGGGAGGCGCGTGCGTGTTTCTCACGTGCTGTTCTGTGAACCCGCGCAGCCGTGCCGGACGTGTTCGAAGTGGACGTAGCGCACCGCCACCCAGAGTTCCTCGTGCTCGGCTCGGACGGGCTGTACGGCGAGATGAGCAACATGGACATCGCGCGCCATGTGGCCAAGTTCCGGGACGCCGGCGCACCGAACGTGAGCGCGGCGCTGCGCGAGGCCGTGCTCGAGCGCGTGTCGCAGTACTACGGCTTCAGCGTCGCCGACATGGAGGACATCGTGCCGGGCGAGCGCCGCAACTACCACGACGACATCACAATCGACGTGCTGCACTTTTCGCCTCCGTCGACGGACTGCGCGGCGCCCCACGCCGCTGCTGCGTGAGGCCGCGGCCTGCGTGGTGGTGATGGTGGTGTGTTTTGTATGCATAGTGAGTGTGATCTACGAAAGTGTACACTGCTGCTGCTGGGTGTGTCGCAGTGAGCAAGCGAACGAAAGAGTTTTAAGTTATCGATCGAGTGTGCGTGAAAGCAAGAGGGGGTGGTGTCGGTGCTTTCGGAGGACAGAGTGACAAGGGTGTCGTTGACTGGTGTACTCGTTCATGCAGGAGCAACGGCGACACAAATATTGTCAGACTTCATCAGATGTGACTCAGACATGATTCCATAAATTGGTTTTCAAAATTTCAAAACAAGTTCATTTCCCCTCTTCGCTTTTTCAGAGAAAAGGAAAGAGCGCCACACGCCGCCCCACGAGCCCAGAGACCCACCCGACCCGCTCGAGACGATGGCGCCGTCACTTGTCGTGCAGCGCGAGCGTCGGCGGCCGCGCAAGAGCGTCAAGAGGTGCGCGCGCGCATGCGTGCGTGCAGAGGAAGTATACGCCCTCTCTCCTCTGACGCCACCCACCCCGCTTCTCTCTCTTGCTCCGCAGCAAAAGCGGCGCGAGAGGCAGCAGCACCAGCAGCACCAGCAAGCGCCGCGGCTTCGTCTTCCAGGACGACGCGCCCAACGGCGACGAGGTCGAGAGTGATGGTCGTGGCGCGGGCGACGTGGCCATGGGCGGCGACGACGTGTTCGTGTTCCGCGCGAAACGCTCGCCGAAGCACACGATGGACGCATCGACGGCGTCGGCCGCGCTGCTCTCGAAGAAGGAGCGGACGCAGAAGGCGGAGGAGCGGCGCCAGCGCGCGCTCAAGAAGAAGCAGGACAAGGCGCTCGAGGCGGCGTACGTCCAGCAGCTGGAGCGCAAGCTCTCGCCCGACCAGCTCGACCTCTACCAGATCATGCACGCGCAGGTCGCGCGCGAGCTCCGGAAGACGTACCGCGAGTTCGAGAGCTCGACGGCACGAAAGGACATTTTCCACCTGAGTACGTGACGCAGTGGTTGTTGTCGTTGTTCTGTGTGGGTGTGGGTAGGTGGGTGGCTGACAGGGCGGGACGACGACGGGTGTGTGTGGTTCGCAGCGGAAAGGAGTCTCCAGGCGCTCAAGGAGGAGATGGTGGCGTTCATGGTCGAGACGCCTCCCGCAGACACGTCGGTACGGCGCCTGCTACTTACGGGGCTCTCTGTGTAGTGAGGCGGTCTGCGGCTGAGTGTGGTGCGTTGCGACAGACGACGCTGCCGAACCCCGAGAACGCGCGACTCCGCGCGCTGCTGGACACGTACGAGAAGCGCCTCCAGGAGTACGTCGCGTCGCGCTGTGGTGTTGTGTGTTGGGGGGGAACGAGAGAGAGAGAGCGGCGCTGACTGACGGCGGGTGGCTGCCAACCAGCATGGACGACGAGGAGCAGCAGTGGAAGGCGGCGATGGAGCGGATAGAGGGCGAGTCGTCGGCGGACGACGAGGAGGCGGAGGCGACCACGCGCGTCGTCGTCCCGTGCGAGCTCCCGGTGGCGAAGGCGGTCGCTGGACTGCAGCAGCAGGCGCTGCAGCAGATCGGGTCCACTGCGCAAAAGGTGCGCGCGTGTGTGTGGGCGATGGAAGTGAGCGGCTGTGGTGACTGGGCTGCTGGCTGGCTGGAGCTCTGTCCTCACTCAGTCTGCTGTTGCTGTCGCGTAGCTGGAGCTCATGGACGACTCGGTGCAAAGTGTCGACCGGCTGATCCTGCAGATCGAGATGAAGAAAGCCAAGCTCTTTACGACGTTCCACGAGACGGCGTTCAAGGGCTACGCGCACATCACGCAGCCCAAGGAGAACCTGCGCGCGCTGCTCAAGTTCGCCCCGCCGCCGCCGCCTTCCTCCTCCTCTTTCTCCTTTTCTTCAGCAGCAGAAGCAGCTGCACAGTCAGGAGGCGGAGAAGGAACTTCCGACGCCCCTGCCAGCCAGTGACATCGTTGTCGTCGTCCCCCAGTCGTAACT
>SMMQ01003305.1:1107-11200 GCA_008271595.1 [Pythium] brassicae (nom. inval.) | reverse complement strand
TCTTCCCCCCCCCCCCCATTGAAGCGCCTGTTGTGTTGGTACCTGTACATACAGGATAAGGGGATGGCCTGTACAGGATAAGATATACACGATCATGATACAAGATACAGGGTAGCAGCGAGCGCATAGGCTGTACATACCGGATAAGGCGGCTTGGTCCTCATCGCTATCGTCCTCGCTCTCGATCTCCTCTTCGTCCTCGCCTTCTTCGCTTCCATCGCTGTCTGTGAACACCAGAGATACCGCGCGACTCGATATTGGCCGATAACCTGGCCCCCGGTTCGTGGCACGAGGAGGCGAGGGAGAATGCGCCGCGGCACGAGAGGGTGAAGCTGCAGGAGTCGACTGCCCAGCTGCAGTCGGCAGGACTATCGTCAAAGCCGGCGGAGCAGCTTGCGAAGCTTGTCGTTGTGGACGACGACGCGATGCAATTGTGTGTATGCCACGAGAAGACAGTGCAGCGCTTGCAGGAGCTGAAGCTGGAGCGCTCGGAGCCAATGTGCTTGCTGAGAGACGGACTGGGATTGACTCGTCGCCGTCGTAGTGGCAGGCGCGGTGGCGGCTGGCGCAGTAGCTGTTGGCGTAGTGGCAGTTGGCGCGTTGTCGGCCCGCGTCGTCGTGGTTGCTGATGACGTGGCGGCTATCGCGGTGGCTGCTGGCGCTTTGGCGGCTGGCGCGGTGGTTGCTGACATCGTCGTGGCCGCTTTCCTGCGGGTTGTGCGCATGTCAGATCTGACCACGCCTCGAGTGTGACGATGTTCACACACATACCTGCAACATGCGCCAGCACCTTTGCTTCTCCGACGAACAAGTCGACACCTTGTTCACCGGTTGTTCCTTGTCCCCCAAACGTCATGTACGTCCACCCCGTCTCGAGCGATCGCGCCGACGGGGCTTTCGACGTCCAGCCCTTGCCGCGCAGCCGACGCAGTACCAGTGCGAAACGGCTCGGCATCTTGGCGTGGAAAATTCGAAATAAAACGAGCGGTGGCAAATGCGGAGGGGGGGGCAGGATGGTTGACATCAATAACATGTATTTTGTATAGAAGGAGAAGCGACAACTAAAATCAACGTAATATCCTACATGGACGCAGAGTCTGTCCACCAAGTCATCTCTCTCTCTACAATTTTCACAAATTCTCTTGCAGACAGACCTTCACACAAGGAGTAGAACATAGGCAAAAAAAAGTCTCCAGTGGCTTTCGTCGCTGCTTTGCACACAAGCTGCTTGGCTTGATTTCAGTATTGAAAAAAATAATTTTCTGTTGCGCCCGAGCCGGAGCGCCGCTTATCCTGTATTGTACAGGATAAGCATTTTCTTTATCGTGAATATTACAGGCACTAGGGCTTGAGGGGTTAATACACCACCATTTCACGATGAAGTAGTTTCGTTCGTCGCGATGGAGGGTGATGACCTGAGTTCGGACTCCGACCGGTGAGCGTTTCCAGCTACTCCCCAGGGAACGTCGCGGTTGGTGGTCCAGGAATCTGGAGACCACGCGAAGCGCATCGATCGCCTTAATCAACGGCGCCGTCTGCAACCAGCGCACCGAGATCCTTCTGGATACGGGCTCCACTACCAGTATCCTGAGCCTAGGTCTTGCACGTTGCTTAAAGCTAAGTCTGGATCACAACTCTCGTCTCCGAGCAAGTGAGATTGGTGGAGTGGCGACGTACACCACGGCATGTGCCTCGGTCAAGATCCCCCTCGGCTCCGAAGCCATGTACTCCATGGACATTTGGGTTGGCAACATAGGGGAAGGCGTGGAATGTCTCCTGGAAATGGATTGTATGGTCACCGCGGGCGTACGCCTCAGCGCGTTAGAAGGGGGCGTTCGCCTTCCCGACGAAGAACGTATTCCCCAGGTGGAACCCGGCGTCAGGCCCCGTGAAGGCACCAAGATCCTGGTCGCGAATGTCAAATATGTTTAGCTCACACCCGGAGAGAGCGGTGATGCCCCAGTTCTGTACGGCCGGACGCGTCGACACCTCGAGCTCTGGGTGTGTTCCAGCGTGCGGCGGTTGACGACGGTGCTGCATGACCAGGATGACCTACCGCGCGCATCCGGGCGACGAAGGTCACCCGTAAGGAGTTGAACCTGGCGGCTCGTACCTCGGTCGCAGTCTTAGTGGAGCAAGGCTACCACCCTACCAGGACGGATGTGCACGAGTCGGGTGTACGCGGTACCAGGACTGGCAAAGTACTCTTTTCATCGGTCCCCCTCGCGGCGCTTCTGGGAACGCGAGCAAGCAGCGGCAGACAGGCATGGCACATAGCTACCACCTGCGGTCATTCGCCTTCGTACGCGACCCCGACGGAGATCCTGGCCCTCCCCGCGGCCAACCCCGGCCTGGACGTCGAACCCTTCTGGGAGGTCGCCACGGCTGCCGTTTACGCGATCGAGCACGCTCGCATGGTCGCGACTGAACGCGCCAGCCCCGTACGACGACGTAGCGCTAAAAGACCAACCGGTGCCGGCGTCCCTCCGGGCCCCGCGAGGGAGAATTCGAGCGAATCGATAGCATCCGATACTAGCTTCACTACCCAGGTCGACAACGGAGTGGCGGGAGTTTACGTCGCTGCGAGCTCCGGTCTCACCGTCGAGGGCGAAGACGCCATCGTCTTCTACAGATCAGATTGTCCTTGGTGGGCTCCGGGACCAACTCGACATCATGCCAGAGATGGAGCGGGAGGCGCCGGCTGACCTCGTGACGGCAGATGCCGCCGAGCCAGACGTGAGCGCCCCGGAAAAACTAGAACGGCTCAAGCGCTTCCTGAGATGAAGCGGGAAGTGCTGGCTCAAGCGCTTCCTCGCGAGACATCACATGATGTTCGACTGGAGTAGGAACGCGCTTCCGCCCGCGACGAGAGGTGTTGTCTGCGATATAAGACGAACTCGGGACAAAGCCCCTCGCTCAGAGAGCGCGTCGTATCCCGAGTCGCATGTTGCCCTAAGTGTACGAGCTGCTCAAGCGTCTCCTGAAATCCGGGGCCACCGAAATATCCCAGTACTAGTGGGAGAGCCCCATCGTGATTGTAATGAAGAAAAACGGCGTCGACATCCAGCTGTGCATCATCTACCGCCTGGTAAACCAGCTCATCAAGCTGACGAACTGCCCGCTTACCACTCATCGACGAGCTGCTTGACGACGTCGAGGCTGTCATGTGAGCCTGGCCTGGACTTGGCGTCCGCCTTCGGGCGGTGTCGATGACGGAGCATGCCAAGCTGAATAGCGCATTCATCTGCCCACTCGGCCACTTCCACTGGGTGATAATGCCGTTCGGCCGGAAGAAGGCACCGCTCATCTATCAGCGTATCATCGACAACAGCGTCTGGGGTATCGTTCTCCGGTCTCCTTGGCTCGAGAAGGACGTTGATCCGAAAGTCCTGGAGTTCATTAACGACATCGCGTACGGCGCCCGCGACTGGGTCGCCCTGTGCATTTGGCTCTAGAACCTGCTGTCTCGACTCCAGTGCTTGGGACCATCCACCAGCCAGCCCAAGTCGAGCTCCGTCAAGCGCGCGATCTCGTACCTGTCGCACGAGGTGACCCGACAGGGTATTCGGGCCATGCTCAAGGTGTTAAAAGCACCCAACTCGCTCCGGTTTCCCTGATTGCTTATAAAAGCGCAGGCTTCCTGGGTTCGTTGAAATACTACAACAAGTTCATCAAAGGGTCCCCGGTACAGGCGTCTGCGCTTTACGAGTTGACCGACGTATCGATCAAGCCCGAGGAGAATCTGGACCGGCAAAGCGTTTGCCCGAGCTGCTGAAGACTAAAATCGTGGGCACACCCATTCTCCGGCACCCGGACCGCGCGGAAGCCGTTCGTAGTGATTCCCCCACACTAACACCTCTGCAGTCAGCGCAGTTCTGAGCTACAAGCATGACGGTGTGGTTATCCCGGCCCGCTGCACTGGCCGCACGCTGCACGACGCCGAATCTCGGTACCACTCGGTGGAGCGCGAGATTCTTGCGCTGCTACAGGATTTGTCGACGTTTCACATGGTTGATCGTGGACCAGCAGATCAAGGTGTACACCCGGTCTTCGGTGATCAAGTGGATCTTCCACTCCAAGTCGCTTCATAGACATTGTCTCCAGTGGGTGCCCTTGCTCTTGCATTGGGCGATTGAAATTGCCGGCTTAGGGTGGGATGAAGGATGCCTGGCAGCCCTCCTGGACGCTGGCATCACGTCGCGGGAGCACATCGATGAAGTTGCCGCTGATCTGATGCCGTACCGGGCGGGTCGGAACGAGCAACCCTTCATGACATTGGAGATGATCCCAGCCGGCTACAGAGGGCTGGTGGTCGAATTCGACGGATCCCCCAAGCTCAAGACGAACGCCGGTTCAGCCAGTTTCTTCGCCTGTGAGCTTCCTGCGTGGGTCCCAATTCACGCCAAATGCATGGCTCTCACGGACGTGACCATCAACGAATCCGAGTACAGTGGTCTCCTTGCCGAGCTCGATTGGGCCCGGTGTCAGGGAACGACCGACCTTTTGGTTGTTGAGGACTCACGTCTGATGATCGAACAGTGTCAGGTTGCCATGACGGCGCAATAGCCGCACCTTGAGGGGCTACTGAAGCAGTATCACGCTCTGGGCTCAGAGTTCGTGTAGTCCAGATGATTCACGTGGTCCGGGAATTTAACGGCACCGCAGACTACCTCGCTTCGAAGGCATTTTGACTGTTAGAATCTTTCGTCGTCGACGTCGCCGGTGAAGTGGAAGTGTCGCAGTTACTGGCATTGAACCGCTTCCCCGACCGTGTTGGGTCGATGAACGATCACGCTATGGCTGAGAACGCCGACGAACGTCAGGATAACCCCGGCGTTCGGAGCAGCTCGGGTAAGACCACGACGCGTGACGAAGGATCACCTAAAGGCACGCCGGCTGGGCAAGCAGCCTCTACCTTTATGGCGACGCCGTGGAGCCGGGTCGGCGGCGCCGCCGACCCGGCTGTTAGAACGCCGAACCCGGATATCGCAACCTCCGGAGCGTTACCCGGCCGTCCTCTCAGCTCAGTTTGATCCAGACTCGGTGCCTGAAAGGACCAATCGTCGTGGGTCCAGGTCAGAAGCCCGTTCATGTGCTCCGACCCGCGAACTTGCGGAACCTGGGGTCGCAGCGGTCGACGCGTCCCAGGGACGCTTGCGGCGCATCCGGGTGTACCAGGGCGATAACGAGTTCGCACGCCTAATCTTCTATTTCCTGGAAAGCAACCTCGCCAATCTCACGTGGGCCAAAGCGCAGAACGTCGGGAAAATCGCTGACCAGTTTGCGATCGACCGTCGAGGAGTGCTGTTGTACCTAGGGACCCGACACAATGAGTAAGCTAGTCAAACCTCTACACGAGTTGTAATCCCAGCGCCCCTGCGACAAGACGCCCTGCGCGTGTGCCACGACGACGCGCAAGCCTGTCATCCAGGCGTCACGTGGACTTTCGCCCGTCTCAAAGCGGAGTATTACTGGGTCGGCATATTTTGGTCGACGGAGCCGAACGTGGCCACCTGAGTGAATTGCGTCACCAGCAAGCGCTCCCGAAGAATCCGGGACTGTCTCCCGGCAACGTGGCGTCGAATTATTTGTTCCAGACCTCCATGGACTTCGTGATACTCTTGCCAGTGTCCGCAAGGGGGAATATCACGCTGCTTCTGTTCCAGTGCGTGTTCTCCGGGTACTTCATATGCAAGCATATGACCAGCACTCCAGCTATCGAAGTCGCTCAAGCGTACGAGGAAATTGTGTACCGCCGGTTTGGTCCAAGCTCTTTCATTTGGCACGATCAAGATCCCTGGTCCATCATCGAAGTGTTCAGGGAGTCCAGGAAGATAATGAGAGGCCGACAGAGTGTCACACTATCGTACCGGCCCCAGACCAATGGATAGCAAGAACGCTCGGTCCAAACCGTGATCCGGAGCGTTCGTTCGTACGTTGAGCATCCAGACAAGGGGACTGGGACGAGGTGGTAGAGAAGCTCATGTGGTCGACCAACACCTCACTTGACGCGACCCAGAGAGAGGCCCCGTTCTCCTGGTTCACGGCTGGAATCCCATGAACGCCATGACAGTAATTCTGACCCCGGTCCCCAGGGGCGCCGACCAAAAGACGCGTCCCTGTGGAGAGTTAAAGTGCAGCGCCATTTCGAGTACAGTAACACGTGGTACCAAGAACCTCCAGGTCCAAGTCAAGCAAGCCGGGGTGACGCGCAGACCGGTACCTGGAAAGCTCTATACGAGAAGCATAAGATGGGCTTCGACGCCGGTGATGCGGTTTGCCAGGTTTCGCCAAGAAACTGGTCAACCTCTAGCATGGCCCGTTTTGGGTCTTCCAGAAACCCGACGATTTCAGGTACAAACTCAAAACCGCAGGCACGGACTATCGACTTGCTCCCTGGAGCACGTGGTCAGACTGAAGCCGCGAGTCAGCTTCCCGGAACGCCTGATCGAGCACCGCCTTGAGTGCCGGACGAGGTTGATGCAGCGCTCCTCCCGGAAGGCAGCTGGAAAACCCGACAAAGTCACCGGGGATTACGAAGTCAAGCGCATCTCGAATGTGAGATGGAAAAAGGTGACTCGAACGTCTCCGTGGACCTAAAGGTACCTGGTACACTGGAAGAACCGCGAGGCACCCGACTGGGTCGGACAATCGCAACTAGATTGCGGTCGCCTGTTGTTCGGGTTCAACGTGAGTGCGAGAGCGAAAGCTCGGTACGTAGCGGTGCAGTCGGGCGAAGTGCTCCAGGACCCCGCATAGCCGAGCACGCCATCACTGAGACGGACGAGCCGTCGCCTGGGCCGAGCTAGACGAAGCTATCCCTAGACGCTCGAGTATGCATGCTTGTATATGAAAAAGAGAGGAAGAACAACGCGACCTGACCTCCAAGGACGCTCAAGATCACAGGCCACCCAAGGTCGCACAGCGCTCAATGCAACCGGTGATCCGAAGACCGAAGTACGAAGACTTGTCTGCTGCGTCGCTGCATGTACCTGGGCGCTTGACGGGCGCGCGAGCTTGCGGTGAGTTCGAAAATGAGAGGCTCGAGTCGGTTGGCAGGAGATTTGCACGCTTGAGTATCATTCATCCGTCTAGACGCTTGATCTGCGACTTTTTCTGGCGCTAACGTCCTTTTATGTCCGCTCTTCGAGCTACCTCAAAACACTACGACTCAGACAACAGGCTTGGCTCGTCTAAAATTAGCATATAAAGTAAAGTATACTCTGAGTGGAATTTTTCTGTAGACACCTTTGGATTTTTAAATTTATAATACTAGATCCGATTTTTACATATTTTGTATTATACAAGATTGGTTGTACCGTATTCCGTTTGTAAATCTGGACACTTCAAATGCAATGACCAAAGAGTGAATGTTTGACTTTTATCTGGTGTGAACCAAGTAAAATGCAAACTGCTTATCGGCATACTCTGTATTATAAGCTTACTTGATTATAATCCTTTCCTGTTAATCGATACTGCGTGTCGAATATTCGATTATAACAACCGGTAGTGTCCGTAACAAGTAATCCTCCGGATTTACTAAAGGAATACGGTTAAAGGGGTTAAAACACACTTTAAACGATACATATCCACTTTTATAAAAGTTCCTTCAGTCCGATCAAAAAGTGATTAAAGTGTCATGCGCACTGTTGGAATTTAATAAAGTACGAATCTATGTTGAGAGATAATGAGGAGTGACAAGCTGATCGGAAGTCGGCATGGAGGCGCTGAAGCGCCACACGAGGCTACTGCCGCGCATGCAGCGAGATCATTTGCCGTTCCTGCTGGCTCTACAGGTCCGTCGAGCTCGCGTCCGTCGGGCTTACGACGCTGCGCATGTGGAGGGCATGCACGGACTCGTGGAGCGGCTGCGACTCGAGGCGCGGGACCAGTACGCGGCAACAGCGGGCGGCGCCGGCGGTCGAGCGCCTTATCTTGACAGCGTCGCGATTCACTCAAGCCTTCGAGGATCCAAACGGTTCGGACAATTGGGCATGTCCGAACAGAAGAATAGTTGGGCTAATTTATCATGTCCGAACCATATATCATGTCCGAACAGAAAATAGCTGAACCCTGAAGAAAATAGATTTCCGATATTACAGTTGATCGTTTATTCACGATTGTAGTTTATTCACGTCCATCCAGTGCAATTGCGAGGAGGAAGCTCAAAAATCGCTTTCCGACCCTTAAATTTTTCGCTCTGACTTCGAGTGTTTATTTTCTAGACTTGAATATCCGATCTCAAAGCATGATTTATATGAAAACTGGCTGGGTTCGACTCCAATGAAAGTGGCCGTTTTCGGTACAAAGTGAGTCGGTCCGAGATAACAATGTCCAAATCCGAGTCGCTGGCACACACACAACTTTACAGTACTGTGCCTAGTGCGCTCTTCCACGAATTCGTTGTGTAGCCACGCTACGTGCTCGATATGGATGCGCGCCACGCGCTGCCGGATCGACAGGTCGCAACGATGCAGAACCTCGCGCACCTGGTAATGGTCATGGTGCAGGAGCGCCGCGATGCGCAGGCCAAGGTTGCCATAACCACGGCAACCTGTGTGCTGCCCGCACCACCAGCAACCGCAGCAACCGATGCTGATGCATCAGAGCTACCCACACCCTTACTGCAGCCGCCGTTCTACCAGCACTCAGCCTTCAGTCATGCGGCGTCGCCCCTCATCGCGCCGCGAGCGCCTCGTCGTCCGACATGGTGCCGCTCAGCAGCTCACTGAGCAGCTCACTCGTAATGCAGGGCAAGCGCCCGCAGCAGGCGCCGCCGCGCGAAGACCCGATGCCCAAGGTGCAGATGATCCAGCTGCTGCACAAGGCGCCGCAGGTGCGCAACCAGATCTCGCTGAACGCGCAGCAGCAGGCCGGTTGCGAGAGAACTGCTCAGCTCATGCGCTGCGCACGTACTAGTTTGCACAAGGCAGCACACACAGCGACCGCCGCGCTCTTAGCTTCCACAGGCCGCATACAACCTCTCATACAAAAAGAGACACGCACACAATGCTCTGCTCGCTCATCTCTCGTGCGCTCACCGCGCGCCGAGTGCTCCTGCCTGCGGTTGCGGTTGTGGTTGGGGCGACCGGTATATTCCGAGCCAACCCGGGTGGTAACGTTTTCACTTGAATAAAGTATATTTTTTTAATTGTACCACACTGATTGCATCATCGGATGCCGGCTTACTGCTAAAAATTGTTTTTTGAATGAAAAAATAGAAACAAAAATCGGAAAATCCCTCTCTCTCAACACAACACACACACTCGCGCACGAAAAGTGGGGGGTGGCGGACTCTTTCGGACTCTGCAGCTGACACATTTCAAGCTGCCTTTTGTTTGGCTCTGAAAATTGTGGCTTTTATTTAACCGTTTCATTTCGATCAAACAATGCATGTTGTACTGATGGGACTAGTCGGACTTTGGGGCTTAAAGTTTTATGGGGTCTTATACAGTATGAGCAGCGCGGTGAGTTTGAGCTGACGCGGAAGTGTCGATGTGACTTCAAGTTGAATTGCCAGCGTGAACGCAGATTTCATAATATTACCTCTTTTTTCACCTTCAATTTTGGTCACAGGGCTCCATTTTTCACTGTATGCTCAGTTTTCAGCTTTAAAAAAAATAAGAAATCAGAAATTTCAAGATTCAACGGACTCTCAATGGTATGACCAAGATGAGCTTTTAGCCAATCAAATCGTACATACTGTATGCCGAGTTTTCTCGTCACAGAACGAAATGGGTAAATATGACTCTGCCAACTGTTTCTGTCGCGATGGGTAGTACCGTATTGTAGTACAAGTACTTGTACTAGTGCTTCAGAGAAACCCCGATTCGAGCACACCACTATAAAATTATTTCTTATCGAAACAGATTGGCCACAGTCAAGCCGTTTGAAGAGGGTTTAATATGAAAAAATATGCTGGTCTTTTTCGTATTCTCTGTCACATGCAAAGACTCTGTGTTTTACATACCCTTTCAAAATCGTTGACCATAGGGTGTGCCGAATCGGGATTTCTCCCTACAGTACATACAGCACCACATCTTAACCTTTTTTGTGCACATCTGCTTGTGAACCCGCACGCACGTGGGTCCAT
>SMMQ01003303.1:1119-11457 GCA_008271595.1 [Pythium] brassicae (nom. inval.) | reverse complement strand
GACGCGTTCAACGGCGTCTTCGAACAGGAGCTGTCGCGTCTCATGTGCGCGAAGCTTGGGCTCGTGCACAAGTCGTTCCCGAGCGAGGACCGCACGCTCGTCGACGCGCTCTTCGACGTCTTCACCGAGACCGGCGCTGACTTCACGTGCGTGTTCCGCGCACTCGCTGGCGTCAAGCCGTTCGACGCGGAGTCCCAGCATGAGATTGCGCACCAGCTCGCCGGGTTCTCCGAGACGCTTGAGCAGGTGAAGCGCCGCGTGTCGACGTTCACCGAGGCACAGTACGAGATGGTGCGGATGCTGCTGCGGGAGAACCCGGCGCAAGCGCGCTTGTACGGCATCGACGACGGCGCGTTCGCCAAGATGACCGCCGAGCGTGAGCAGCTGGCCAAGTTGAACGCAATGACGGACGCCGAGCGGCTCGAGGCAGTGCGCGCGGCGTGGGGCACGTGGATCGCGGCGTACGCCGAGCGACTGAAGGAAGAGAGCGACTTTGTGCCGGACGCGGCGAAGGAAGCGCAGCGGCACGCGCTCATGCAGCGCACGAACCCCAAGTTCGTGCTGCGCAACCACGTGGCGCAGAAGGCGATTGACTTTGCGACGGCGGGCGACAGCTTCGCGGTCGAGAACATCTTCAAGCTGCTCACACGCCCGTTCGACGAGGGCACTGCCGATGACCTCGTGTACGCGCTGCCGGAAGACCCGTCGACACCGCCGCTCTGCGTCTCATGTTCGTCTTGAGCGACCGTATCGAGTATTGTCCAAGACAGCAGCGCCACCGTGTCCACCAGGAGCGGCATGACACGAGCTATCGCGACAGTGCTTGAAGTGTGGCTGTGAAGTTCCCAGAAAGAGTGCTTGAGAAGACTTGATGAACGCAGTGTTTTGAAATGTTTAAGAAAAGACTGCTCTTTTTTTACCAATTAAAAAAGAGCTCTTTTTTTCGAAATTGGTGGAAAAAATGAGCAGTCTTCTCACTCAGTCAAACGTTTTGGTGCAGCTTGAAGTAGAGTTGAATCTACAAGAAAGAGTGCTATCTGAGTGTTTTTTGCCTCGAGCCAGCGTCTTCAGAGAGCGACGACAACATCTTCCTGTTCCCAAAGCCGTGTGCACCGACAGTGCTCCGAGTTGTCGTACTCGTTTAGCACTGCGAGGAAAAAAGCTTCGGCATCGCTGTTTGTCTCCACGAGCACGACAAGTAGCTTTTGAAGTTACCTGAAAGAGTGCGACTCTGCTTGACTATTGGATACGAAGTTCACAGAAAGAGTGCTATTAGTCGTCACACTTGAATTTGCCAGTCTTTTCGAGCTCGTCGAGAAAGTGCTCGTGCATGAAGCATGGAGACGTTCCGGAGCGAGTACTCGGAGGATGGGCTCTTAAGCACGAGCCGCTTCGGCGGCACCACCAGCAGAAGCAACAGTAGTGCTGCGTCGCTGTCGTTCTCGTCAGGGTCGGTCGGCACGCGGTCGGCGCGCTCCGACTTCCTGAGCAGCTACGAGCTCAAGTTCCAGGCCCGCAAGGCGGAGAAGGAGAAGAAGAAGAAGAAAGAGCGGGAGGCGGCCACGAGCAACCAGGCGAGCTCCACAGAGGAGAAATGGCGCGCCGAGCGCGAGGCCGACCGCGCGGTGCGCAAGCGCGAGATGGAGACGTGGATCCCCAAGCCCGCGGTGCTCAAGCGCGTCGAGCAGGACAGCAGGAAACGCAGCCGGGAGCGGATGAAGCGCGTGTTATCGTGGTACCCGTCAGCAGGCAGCGAGGTGCATCCGCAGTTCGCGGCGGGGAGTCTCGCGGACGGAGGGGAGCACGAGCGCGTGCTCACAGAGCAAGAACAGGAAGCCGACAAAGCAGCGCGGCGTGCGATGGCGGACGCGCTGCAGCGGCGAGTGGACGACCTCCGCCTCAAGGTCGCTTTCGTGGAGCACCAGGCGCTGTCGGCTCACGCAGCCTACGACTCGCCGACGAGAGCGTCGAGCCGACAGAAGGGGCATCGCGCGGTTCGGCAGCCCCGACGACTCGGGCGGGAGCAGCTCGCGCCGCTTCGCGATGGCGGAGACGACGAACAAGACGCAGAAGTCGGCGCTCGACTGGCGCTGGTACGTTCAGCGAGCCACACGTCGGTGGGGATGCGAGACGCTCCGGCATCTGCGAGCGACCGCGGCTCGCAAGCGCTACGCAACTGCGCGACTGCGCACTCGGCAGGCAACAGGTTCGCTGCCGGCCTCAGCGGCTCTAAGTCCATGAGCCTGTTGGCTGCGGTCAGAGAAGACGCCGACGAACAAGCGGACGAGGCGGAAATGGAGGAGTTCCTGCTGCTCCACCGTCGACAGGTGCGTCGCTTGTCGCTGTCGTTGGCGATCACTCCCTCGCTCTGTTTACATAGCGCAGCGTCGTCCCTCACTCTGCTCGCTTCCCCCATCTCTTGCCTGCCTGCTCGTCACGCCGCTCGCAGCGCAAGCAGCACTACTACGCGACGAAGATCCAAGCGACCTGGCGCATGTACGGGCGACGGCGCGTCTACAGCCGCTGGGGGCGCCGCCGGCTCAAGGCGCGGCGCGCGTTCTTCCAGGTCTGGGCGCTCTTGCACCGCTGCAAAGTGCGCGCGCGCGCGGCTGCCAAGCGCAGGTACTTTGCTGCGTGGCGCGACGAGGTGCGCGTTGCGCTCCGGCTTCGCGAGGTCGAGCTCAAGCTCTTCCGAGACGCCGAGATGCAGGCCGAGCTGCCCCGAGTCGTCATGAACCTCGTGTTTACGTCTACCGAGTCCTGGACGCCGGCGCAGAGCCTGCACAAGAGCGTCCAGCACGCTGCGACGCGTCCGCCGCTCGGCGGCGGCTTCGTCAACTTGGCGTTCGCAGGCGTGGCGCACGCCCCGAATGCGAACAAGCGCCGTGTGCAGCTCACGCGCGCGCTGTACCACGACGCGCGGCGCGCAGTCGTGAAGAAGATCGTGCAGCGCACGTTCTTGCTCTGGAAGCGCGTGCACACGGAGAACCGGCGCGTGGCGCTGAACGCGCAGCTATGCATCAAGCGCGCTGCGCGGATGGCGTTCGGGTCGCGGCCGGTGTGGGCGGGCGAGAAGCTCCTTCTCGTCTTTGGCCTCTGGGCGCGCTGGGCCGCATTCGCTCGCTGCAAGCGCGCGGGGCTGCCGCTCCCGGTCTTCGCGCAGGCGATCCCGCAGTGGGACGTCTGGGTCTTCAACCACCAGGAGCGGCACGTGCGCCAGGTGAAGGCCGCTGCGAAGGCGCCGGTCGCGCGCATGCGAAGATTCTTTAGCCGACTGCGCCGGTTCGCCGGCCGCTCGACCACGAGCAAGGCACAGGACCGAGCTGCTAGAACGCACTTCGCTCGGGTGACCGCCTGCAGGGTCCTGCTCACGTGGCGCGCGGAGATCGCGGAGGACGCGGCCAAGAAGAAGCTGCTTCGGCGCGCGCTGGGCGGCCTGTGCCACTACGCGCGCGTGAAGGCCGCGCTCCGTCCGCGCAAGCAGGCGGTGGCGCGGCAGCAGCAGCGCTGGGCCTCCCGGCGCGCGTGGCGGGCGTGGAAGGGCGTGCACCTGCGCAGCTTCTTCAAGCGCGAGCTGAACGTGTCGAAGCTCGAGCAGAGCCAGTGGCGCAACAAGGTGCACCGCATCGTGTACGTGTGGATGGGCGCGAAGCGCCACGTAAGCCGCTGGCGCACGTTCGAGGCGTGGCGCAACCTGTGCCGCAAGCGCCGGCTCTTCGTGACGCTGCGCTTCCACTGCGAGCGTGTGCGCCAGCGGCACGTGCTCTTCGGGGTCCTGACGGCCTGGAAGGCGTTCGTATGGAAGCAAGAGGACGAGTTCCTCGAGGACCGGCTCCGACTCAGCGCCTGGGACGCGTACGAGGAGCTCGCGCCGTACTTCCCCAAGCTTTTCTACGGCAGCTACTCGGCGGCCGCTGCGATCTTCGGCGGCGTCGAGCTGCCACCTGAGGACGTCGAGGCCCTCGGCCCACGCGGCCGAGCGCCAGCGCGGCTGCCGTACGATAGCGACGGCATCCGCCAGTTCCAGAGCGCCGTGGGCCAGGGGAGCGCGGCGGACGTGCGGAATACTGTCCTACAGGCCAAGCACCTGATCAACGCGATCGACGAGGCGTCCGGCAACACAGCGCTGCACGTCGCGATGCAGGTCGAGGACCCGGCGCACCGCCTCGACGTGCTCGGTCTGCTGCTGAGCGAGGGCGCCGCGACGCGGCACCACGCGAACCGGCACGGCCTCACGCCCCAGCAGCTCGCGCCGAGCGACGACGCGCGGCGGCTCCTGGCACTCGGCGTGTACGACTTCTACGCGGCCAAAGTGCTGCACCAGCGGCTCGCTGCCGCAGCTCACGGCCAGGAGAAGGAGCAGAAGCAGAAGCAGGCGAGCGACGGGGCCGGCGACCAGCGCCTCGTGTGGTGCATGGTCACGCTCATGAGCAGCGAGTGGGTGCGCGGCGAGCGCCTCGCCGGCGACGTCAAGGTGCGCGAGTGGCACAGCGTGCTGAAGGACGAGCTCTGGCTGCGACAGGAGCGCATCATCTTCGCGTCCTCGTCGGCCTTCTCGCCTGCGATCCTGCGCTGCCGCGCGTTCCTCAACGGCATGAAGAAGAAGCTCGCGCGGCGCCGCGAGCAGCTTCTCGCGCCGTCGCCCCGCGCCGGGCGGCCGTTGCGCCAGGGAAGCCAACACCGCGTCGCACCGCTCCCGGAGACGCGCCGGACGCTCTCTCGCGCGGTCCATGCGAGGGGCTCACTACGCGAACAGCAGCACGTCGGGATGCTCACGCGGATCGTGGACGCCACCGATGCGAAGCAGCTCGTGCAGGTGACGCAGGAGGAGGCGGACCGGGACGCGCGCGCCCAGACGCTCGGGGACCTGGAGGCGTATGCGCGCTTCCTGCTCACGCCGACGCTCGACGGCGACCGCGCAGAGCGAGACCTCGTGCACAGCTTCGTGGGCGTGCTCTTCTCGCTCGGGTTCGCCGTGGACGAGGTGCTCGCAGAGGCGTACCGGCTCGAAGACGCCTGCGCGGCACTCGAGGACGACGTGCTGCGCCTCCACGACGCGCTCGTGCGCGCGCAGTGGCGAGTGCCCGCAGCGTCGGCGCTGTCGCCGGACCCGCCGCTGCTCTGCTGCTTCGCGAACGAGCTGGAGATGGAGCTGTTCTTCGAGAAGGAGCTGCTGGTGCTGCAGCTGCTAGCCACCCGTGCACGGGAGCGCAGTAACGAGAACGACGCCGCAGCCATTCTCGAGGGCGGTGCGAGTGATGCTGGTGGCCCTTGTATCGGCGAGAGTGGTGGCAGCGCCGACACGCACAAGGCGCTCGCGAAGGAGCTTGCAGGGCTGCTGACGAAGCTGCAGCGCAAGATGCGCAAGATCGAGAAAAAGAAGCGCAGCGTGGAGGAGCGCATCACGGACGCCGTCGCGACGTACCGCTCCAAGCTGTCCGCTCCTGCGCGGAGCGTTCGTGCGATCAGCGAGGCGAGGATGGCGCTCGAGCACGCCCGGCTGCGCTTGGCGGGTGTGCTTCTCAAGCACAGCGACCTCCAGACCGAGATCTCCTCTCTCGAGGCGATGAAGGCGCACCTGGTGGGTGGCGAAGAACTCGCTAGCTTGCCAGTGCGGCCGTGTGACGCAGCAGCAGCATCCGTGGACTCGGCCGGCGCGCTCGAGCGCCGAAGAGAGCGTCTTGAAGTGGAGCTGCTGAAGTGCCGACAGCCGTTCCGCACGAAGGAGCTGCTCGCGCTCGCCGACGGAGTCGCTGGCGACGCTGCGGACGCTTCGGCGCTCGGGTGCCTCGAGGTGCGGCGCCTTCACAAGGAGGCGAAGGCCGCGCTCCGCCTGCTGTTCGTGGCGAACCTCTTCCGGTGCTGCTGCTGCTGGCTGGCGGAGAACATGCTGCCAGCCACGCCTTCGGAAGACGACGCCGTGAGCGACAGCGACGCGGACTCTGCGGTGGCTACTGCGGCTGCAGGTGCTCCAAAAGCGCTGCGGTCGGGGCTGCCACCGGCATCGTCGCGGCGACGGAGCAGCGTCGGCAGCTCGCGGAAGCTCGTGGACACGCTGCAGCGCGCATCCGAGACGGCCGAAGCGGCCGAACGGGACGCGGCGCTCATGCTCGAGAGTTACGCAAGCAGCGTCGACATGCTGTTCGAGGCCGAGCGCCGCGAGCTGCAGGCGCTGGCGAGGCAGTCGCAGCAGGAGCTCCAGCGCACCGTCGTCGAGGTTGTTCACGCGCGCAATCCGATCACTGGGCGCCCCGAAGCCCCGCCCGAGCACCTCGTCGATGTGCGTCAGCTACTGTTGCAGCAGCACGACGACGACACAGCGGGCGCTGCTGGGGGCTGCGAGAACCCGCGCGTGTCATCGCGCAATCGCAAGAAGGAGGAGCTGCGCAAAGCCATCATCGAGCACCAGCTGAGGCGTGTGGCAGTGGGCAATCGGCACGTCGACAGAACGGACGCACGTACGGGCGAAGCATCGCGGCCTGGTGGTGATGACACCATCGCCAGTCGCTCGCTGTTGCCCACGATCCACGGGTCCACGATCGAGTTCGGGAACTTTGTGTCTGGCGCGTATGCACCTGAGGCGGAGCCCCCGGTCGCTGAGTCCCCATCCTCTGGAGCGAAGCTGTCGCATCGCGGCGTCGAGCTCATGTGGAACCGCGGCGCGCGGACGGCTGAAGGCGGCAGCCACGCGTCGTCGTCGGGCGGCAAGGCGCTGGTCGATCGCGTTGGGTCAGTAGAGGATGACGCGGCGTTCAGCGCTTCCTTCCGCGTGCTCAGCGCCTCTCGAAGCCAACGCCCGTCGTCGCTCCGATTCGGGTCGGCGGCCAGAGCGGCGCGAGCGAGCGAGGACGCGCTGCCTGCTCGGAGCGAGGTGCGGGGAGCGGGTGTGCGCGCAAAGGAGCCTGGCGAGAGTCGCGTGGCAGGGGCGGATACGACGATGACGATCGCTCCGCGTAGCAACGTCGACGTCGAGATCGGCGACCCGACAGAGAGTGTGGCCGACCAGACAGGAGACCTCTCGAGGTGCGTTGCAGCAGCGCTCGAGCAGGAGCAGTTAGATGTCGTGGACTTCTGTCGGGTCGAAAAGGGAACGTTCGATGTCCTGGACGACGCGTCAGATCCATCGGAGACTCTGCTCGACGTGGTTGTGGATCCCGACACTGTGGAAAGCATCTTCTCTGGCAGTGCTGGTGCTCCGATCGAGATGGGCGTAGAGCAGGCTTCATTCTCAAGCTCAATCGAAGGTGGCGTCAGTGACGACCCGGACGACGACATACCGCTCGTAGCCTCGCCGCTCGGCGATCCGCTCTCGCAGATGCGAGCAGAAGCGACCGAGCGAGAGGCGTCGAGCGACTCGACCCTCACTGCAGCAAAGGGAAGAGAGCTGCCCGACGAGAGACTGTCGCGGCCCAAGCAGCACGGACACGACGATGCAGCAGGCGACGCGTTCGCTGCCGGTAGTCGCTTCCTGTCGTTCATCCGGTGGGAGAAGAAGGACGCGACGCCCGCGACAACGCTGCCCCACATCTTCCAGGACGCGCCGCAGCGGTCGCTGTACTCGCAGGAGGAGCGGGACGTGCGCCAAGCCCACAAGGCGGTGGCGAGCGGGAAGAGGAAGACGGACGCGGCGGCAGCGACGACGCCCACCGTGCAGAGCACGTGCTTAAAAGTTCGTCGTCACCGCCAGGCGGCGTGCGATCCAAGCACGTTGACGCTGCAGGGCAAGACCGCGGTGGCGACAGGGTTGAGGGCGAACGCGCCGTCGGCCGACGAGGACACGCGAGCGCTCGCTGCGAACGCGCACTTGGCAGCGAACGACGCGGACGACGTCGACGTCGACGTCGTGAGCGCGATCCCGCGCGTCGCAGTCACGGTGGTGCGGTCCGCAGTTGCGACGGAGCTCGTGGGGGACTCTGCTTCTGCTCTCGCTACAGCAGCCAGTGCGTCGATCGAAGGCCAAACCAAGGCTGCTGCTGCTGGCAACGACAGCGAGTCGGAGCAGCTGCAGCTTGAAGGACGCAGCTTAGCCGGCGCTCGGTGCCTGACGGGTGCGGCGACAGCAGAAAGCCCGGCCGCGAAGTCGTCTTTAAAGCAGCAGCTCACGTCGTCGCGGCCGCGCGGGGGACGGTCGACCGCTTCGCTCGCCCGTCTGCACTCGGGCGCGGCGCTGGCGCTGCTGCACCTGGACGGCACGGCCATCACGCTGCCGGCTGCTAACACAGCGCTAACGAAGTCCTTGAGCACGAGCGACGCGACGCACAAGAGCGAGGCGGACGCGCCGGGGCCGCTGGTGCAGCTGTCGGCGCAGCAGAAGCAGCGCGTATGGGGCGAGTTCACGGCACTGCCGCTCTCCGACGGCGTCCAGAACGCCTACGCGGTCCTGTACCCGCACTTGTACGCACCGACGCTTTCGCTGAGCGCTGCAACGGACCACAAAGACAGCGAGCCGATCAAGAACCGCGACGACGCAGTTCCTGACGCTGGTGGCGCCATAGAGCAGCTGCGCCGATCGCCGTTGACGATGGCGCCGCTGCGACACGACGGCGTCGGGGCCCAGCAGAATCTCCAGCTGCGCGCTATCGGCGACCACCAGCGACCGCAGCGCTCCGACCGCACAGCGCAGCTTCAGGACCGCAAGTTCTGGAGCGCGGTCGAAGGGTTCAAAGCCATCGGCGCGCCGTCGTCCGTGCTCGCGCTGGACGCCAAGATGACGCAGGCGCGGCGGCGCGAGGTCGCCGCCCGGATCCACGCCGAGTTCCTGCACGAGCGCAGCCTCGCGCGCCTCGCGTGGCTCGACATGTACCCGGAGGAGCTCAGCGCCGTCACGACGCGCTTGCCGGACGCGCCGCGGTCGCTCTTCGATGCGCTGCAGCAGACAGCGCAGCTCCGCATCTCGACCGCGCTCTCGCAGCTCCGTCGCGACGGCGGCGGTGGCGAGTGAGTGACGAGTTGCGCCACCGTCACTCAACCGGGGAAGTTGAAGCGACCAGTCGGGGTCCGCCATTGTGTGGCATCATGGCGAGCGACGAGACGCCGCCTGCGGGCGATAAGTGCGCCTCTGTCTTGGACAAGTTCCTGGCGCTGCGCAAGCTGCCGCCGCCGTCGTCGCCCAAGCACGCGGCGCAGAGCTCCTTCAAGAACACCGCGTCCGTGGCCGCGCTTACTCGCGGCAGCACCGTCGTCGCCGCGCGCTCGTCCGCGGCGCTGGCGGCGCCAGCTGCGCCAGTGTGGCGGCACTTCTCCAAGCGCGCGCACGGCGAGCGCGTCGCCGCGCTCCGCACCGCTATGCGGACCCCTGACGACGGCTTGAGCAGCAGTCGCGACGCGTACAACCCGCCGAAGCCGCGGCGGCGCTTCGTGCAGCTGCACACTGAGGAAGCGGCCGTGGGCGTCGACTTCCACGTGCTCACGCGCGCGACGCGCTTCGAGCGTGAGCCGGTGGACTGCGACGTGTGCGACCGCCTGGAGAACCGCCAGCGCTACGACGCGCTCTTGCGGGAGCTCTACAGCCACGACTTCGTTGGCAAGCAGTAGCAGAATGACACGGTGTCTCAGTCGATGTATCACCTACAGTAGTGCATCCTACTGCACTGTGTCCAGACTGGGAGGGTGCGCATCGTCCCACGCGGGCGCGGGACGGCGTCTACAGCTTGGAGCCCATGGCTGTCTCTGTCGCGTAGACGTGGCCGCCGTCCGACGCCACCACCTCGCCCGAGATCCAGCCGGACGCCTTGGACGCCAGGAAGATCGC
The DNA here is from genome assembly GCA_008271595.1 of [Pythium] brassicae (nom. inval.). Taxonomy (NCBI): domain Eukaryota; phylum Oomycota; class Peronosporomycetes; order Pythiales; family Pythiaceae; genus Globisporangium; species [Pythium] brassicae (nom. inval.). The sequence goes on along the minus strand of SMMQ01003303.1, from coordinate 1,706 downwards.
CAGCCCCGCCATGTCGTGGTCGCGGCCGAAGCGCTCGAGCGGGAGGATCGACGCGAGCTCGTCGAAGCTCTGGTCTGTCACGAGCGAGATGCCCTGCGACATTTTGCTCGGCACGAGCCCCGGCGCGATCGCGTTCACGAGGATGTGGCCGCCGTTCGGGCGGCGCGCGAGCTTGGCCGCCAGCACGCGCGTCAGGTGGTGAATCGCCGCCTTGGACGTGTCGTACGCCATCGTGTCGATGCTCTGCGGCCGGAGACCGGCGATAGATCCGACGTTGATCACGCGCGCAGCGTCCGAGGACGTCGCGGCGGCGTCGAGCAGCGGCAGCAGCGCCACGGTGAGGAAGAACGGCGACTTGACGTTCACGTTCAGCACGCGGTCCCAGGCTGCCAGTGAGTGGTAAGACGAGCGTAAGTGAACTGACACACAGCAAATCACACGTCATGGGCACGTACGCACCCTTCTCCGGGTGGTGCTGGAGGTCGCCGCCCCACGACACGCCCGAGTTGTTGATGAGCACGTCTACGCGCGTCTCGTGCTTGGCGATCTCCGCCGCCAACGCCTTGTTGCCCGCCTCTGACGTCAGG
>SMMQ01003302.1:36258-52093 GCA_008271595.1 [Pythium] brassicae (nom. inval.) | reverse complement strand
GGGGTTTCCCCCCCCCCCCCCATCTTGAGTCGGTAGGCAAACAGCTTGTCCGCCGAACTTGTTAGCGTGCTCCCTTCCAGAGCGTCGAGAACGTTACACTCCCCAGTGCTCTGGCTGCCACTGGACTGTGCCTGCTCCAGGTCTCCTGCCTCCTGCGCCGCGCCTCTGGTCCCCTTGCCGGGGTGAGTTGTGTCCGCAGTCTTGTCCTCAACTCCCGCCATCCCACCCGGAACTTGTCGCATCGCTTGGTTGCCTGTGTGATCTTGTACACTCGGCCGTCGTCCTGGAACGGCATTCTGTGCAGACTCGGGTAGGCTTGCACGTTCGCCAGCGTGTTGAGCCGCATCTCCGTTCTGTTCGCGTGCGCACCGTACTCCCAGACGACTGGTTACCTGTTGAAACCCTGGTAGATCAGAGCGCGAGAGTGGTTTGTCGCCTCCAATTCCCCTACTGTGCCGGTCGTCTTCTAACTCGTTCCGATCAGCCCCGTGTCCCCGGAGAAGACCACTGGTGCTGCCGGGTCGGGTAGGTGTGGCAGTACTTTGAGACCGGGATGTTGTAGTAGTACCAGCCGCACAAGGTGCTCGCTCTCTTTACGTCCTCGAGCCGCTCCCAGCTCGAACGCAAACCGGTTCCGTGACAGAAACTTCAACCTCACCGTCGCATCGATGCTTGCCCCTCGCCCTGCTCCGTCCGGATCGCGCAGAACGGCATGAGTCATTCCGTGAGGAGCGGGTTGTCGGCAAGGTGAAGCGCTGTACAGAATTGCTTGAGCGACGCCGGGTACTTGCGGTACAGGCGTCGCTGGTGCTGCTCCCATTCGGCTCGCGCTGCTGTTGTGAAGCCACAGACCCCGGAAGAACGCGGCGTTCACTCGATTTGGCTGTGCCGGTACAGCAATTGCAGGTTACCCGCTCACACGGTCCGCTGCGCTTGTGCTTCGTCGAGGACTTCAATAAGTCGTGCTCGAGTAGTCGTCTGCCGTACGTCCATACCGTGTCGCACTCTGTTCGTTTGAGGTTCCCGCCATGCTTGCGGGGTGTAAGGTATACTCGTGGTCTGGTCTGTGGTTGGCGCGGGTCGTGGAAGAGCTGCTCCGCTACGGCCTAGTTCTGGCTCGGCCCCGTCGTCGCCCACCTGAACACCTTCTTAGCCGCCAGCACCGCGAATTCCAGATCAAGGTCCGGCACACTGAGCCCTCCTAATCTCTTCTTCAGCCTGAGTATCGCTGCTGCTATGGGCCTCGATCTCCTCCCGCCCGTAGTCGTGATTGTGCTCTCCCACAGATATTTGTCGTGCAGGTCCCTGAGCTCCGTCATCTGCTGCTCGCTTGGCGCGAAGTACAGCGCCGTGTAGGCGGCTAACGGCAAGAAGATGCTCCGCAGGATCTGCGATCGCCCTTCCATGCTAGTCGATACCTAACTCGCCATCCTCAGCCGTGTGCGTAGTTGCTCAAGACTCCTTTGCCAGTTCACCTCAGTGAGTGCCCCGGTGCCGACCTGGACGCCCAGATAGCGCGTCGTCTGGCCGTGCGACAGGAACGGCAGATCTTCAAACGCTGTCTCGCCTCGCGCTGTGTTGAGCCAGATGCCTTGACATTTGATCGGTTGCACTCGGAGCCCCGATGCCACTTCGAATCGCTTCAGCGTCTTCATGCACCGCGGGAGATCCCCGGCGTTCCGCACGAACAGCGTGGAATCGTCGACGAAGCCCGCGAACTTGCGTACTACTATCATCCCTGTTCCGCCGAGTTACAGTCCTTGTACCTCTGTTTCTTGCTTGATCGCGATCGCCAGCGCCTCCACTCCCAGGAGGAAGAGTAGCGGCGCCAGCGGGCATCCCTGCCTGATGCCCCTTGTGATCTGGATGGGTCGCGCTTGATCCCCGTTGACGCTAAACGTTGCCGTCGTGTTGAGATGGAGAGCCCGTACTAGGCTGACCGTTCGCTCCCCGACGCCGAATCGCCTCAGGATCTCATCCAGGTAGTCTCGTTCCAAGCTATCGTAAGCCTTGGCGAAATCCAACAGCACAACCGCTGCTGACTACTCCACTGTCTCCCCGGGTTGCTCGTACTGCGTCTGGAGCGCTGCCAGCATCCCGTTAATGCTGTCCTCTATCCGTCGCTCCCGTACGAATCCGTTCTGATCCTCGCTGACCAGTGCAGGCATGACTCCTGCTAATCGGATCGCCAGCACCCGCGTGAAGATCTTGTACGCCGACATGAGAAGAGATATAGGTCTGTAGTCCATCGCGTCCACTGAGCCGCCTGCTTTCCACAGCGGCACCACCACTGCTGCCAAGAAGCTTCTCGGGAAGGCACCATCTCCCATTGCGTGGTTGTACAGGCTGATCACCACCAGACCCGCTTCGTCCCTGTAGGCTGCGTAGAAGTCGTTCGCGATCCCATCGATACCTGGCGACTTTCCCCTTTTCATAGCGCTGATTGCGTCGAGTGCCTCCGGCAGGGATACCTGACACTCCAGCCTCTCGTTTTCGCTGTCGGTCAGTCGTGGTGCGCCGTTGAAGTTGCACAGGTCGTTCACTGCGGCTGCGCGCTGCTCCCGCGTCCGAACCTCATGCGCTGTTGACAGCACGATTTTCCACCCTGCTGTCATCGCCTCCGCCACGCTGCCTCCATCGCTGATCTGTGCTGCTCCGGAGCGCGTGATTGTCGACAGTGCATTGCATGCGTCACGCCCTGTTCTACGTTTGAAGAACTTCTTCGACCCCGTATCCCGTGCGCGTAGGATCTGGGCGAACTTCGCCTTCTGCCTGTTGAGTACCAATAGTCGCGTTGTACGTACTCTCTGCAGTTCAACCCCGTCAAAACGGTGGCGCTCTTGGCGCCGGCTCCGTTTTCGCGCCCTCCTTGCCTGCTAAACCGCTGTTCGCTTCGCTGCTTAGAAGATCCGCCTTAGTGCCCGCTCTAGATCGTCGAACGTCGCCGCTGTCACCACCGTCTGTCGGTACTTCCTCAGCTCCTCGAGTATCTGACTTCTCGTCGCCTTGTGGAACCGCTCCGCCTGCCTCGGGTGGGGCAGGTACACTGTAACGTTCCCTGGGCGCCTTCTCGTCACCTCCTCACTGTCCCACTCCACGACATACTCTTTGTGAACCGTGAAGTTGACCGGGCCTCTCGCGGTTTGGTCGTTGATGTTATAGAGGTTTTCCCGCGAGATGTACACCCTGTCCAGCCGCCGTCCATGCTCGTGTGCTAAAGCGGCTCAGGAAATCGACCGCTACGCAAGCGGGATACGCACGCACACTCCACTCGACAGCACGAGATCCGGTTGTGATCCGGATTCCGCACCGACGAGCTGTAGCAAAGTCTCTTTCCTGCAACTTCAACCCAAGGGGTAGGACTCTCTTGCCGGTTGAAGGTCGGTCAATGATCTCACACTGTGTACCCTTGATGCGTTCTTTTGAATCTGAGCAATACACATCCACGTGGACGGATCACCACAGCTTCAGCACACACGAAAACGCACTTACAGAAATGCAGGCACTCTTGGTTGATCTTTTTGTTGTTTGGTCTGAGATCAAAGGCCGTGCAGGTGGTAACTGGTGCTCATCATGCGCGCCATCAAACACGCCTAGGAGTCAAGCTCGACGATCCAGATGCGGATTTGCCGAGCCGCCGATCCGGGTTGTTTAGCTCTGGATCCGGATCACCGCACCACTATTCGGATGCGGGTTGCACGTCCCCGAGCCTTTTTAGGTACAGGTAGCGCCGTCTCGGAGACTAAATCAGCCTTCCCTCGACTCCAATTGTTTTTTTTGTGGAGATCTCCCCCGGAGCGCGGATTCTAAGCAAACCCACGGGAAGAGAGAGCTTTGGTAACACCGAATATGAAGTACGTACTTCACTATTGGCCTCGCCTCCGCCGGGCACCAAGATGCAGTACGTACAGAAACTGACTGAGCTTCTACACCCGGTTCACACATACACTGGAGCACACACCACACTCTCTACTTACCAATACGGGGTACGATCATCGTCCCGCGCGCCTGATCTGGATCCAGGGTTCGAGTCACGTTCCGGACGACAGAAGGCAAAGAGCGGCGAGCTAGTCTGAAGCGCGTGGGAGTACCGAGCGGACGACTCCGAAGTGTCGGCAACCGGGGCCTTCTCGGGAGACCCAGGGCCCTCGAGGGGAATGCCGGGGCTCTAATTTGGCTTGTGGGGTACACAGCAAATCGGAGAGTGTATTGAGTATATGAATGTTGGACATGAACACAACCTAAGCTTCTGCTTCTTGAGCTGGGCCGGTTCACCTTCTTGCTTGAGCTTCTTCAGGGGGTCTTGTCACTGTTGTAGCGCCATCCAGCCTGTCGTCGGCCGTGATCAACATTGGCTGGAGATGTTGAGTCATCGTTCGTACTGGTAGATCATCAGTCTGGATCCGGGGCGTGGTCTTCTTTCCCGGCAGGGGTTGAACTTGATCCCGGGCGGAGTTGCCGATCCCAGAAGAGCTTGAACTTGGATCCGGGGCGGAGTTGCCGATCTCGAAACTGGATCTTGGACATCGAGTATCCGGATCACCCGATTGGTCGGTTTGATCTGGGGCGGGGCGATCGTCGATTCGTGAGGTCCAGTTCGCCCTGGAGAGACGAAATATTTGAACTCGCGAGGAGGACCGCTGATCGCGTGAGTGGCTTGTTGGCCTGATTGTTGAGCGCCTGCTGCTTATTGCGCCTTAAATTAATTGGACGCACTGGCTTGAGACCCGGATTAGCTGGAAGTGGATCCGGATGATGAGCTTGTTATCCAGACGGACCCGGTTTCAGTGAGGTCTGGGAGAGGGAGCCTGATGCAATCCAGACACAGTTGACGCCAGGCGAAACCGGGTCGAGTGGCCTAGGACCGGGTACAGTCGAAAAATTGCTGGCACTTTACCACACTCGTGCGTGCTGAATGTGTAGTACCGTCGTCTGTATTCGTCATCGTCGAGTCTGCTCGTACTCCTGACGCGCAGATCCGCCAGCGAGTCCGCCAATCCGAGCAGCGTCAGCGCCTCCTCCAATGCCGCGCTCTCCGTCTCGCTCTTCATCGGCTTCCTCAGGTAGTGCCGATCTGCTCCTACCTGCAACACGCAATTGACCCCGCCCCCGAGCGCTAGTAGCTTTCCTTTTGGTCTACTCACCTTCTGGAGTTTGCGAAAGAATTCGTCTTGTGCGGGTTTCGTGGCTGTCGCCGAAGCGTACACGTTCACGAGTTTAGTTCTCGTGTTCTCCACCGCCATTAGCCTCTCTGACGCCAGCTCCATCTTTGTCTTCACGAAGTCTTCCGAGACATTCGGGTTGACTAGTATCGCGACCCTCCCCCCCGTCTTCGCCTCTGCTACCGACCAAAACGACCACCGATGTCTGTCTTCCGCTGCTCGCTCCCAGACTGAGCACGACTGGCGCTCGAGCGTCTCCTTCTCCGCCATCACTGTGGCGTGTGTCTCCTGCAGAAAGATCGCTGTGACTGCGCTGCCATGGAACTGCCGCTTGAGTACCATCGACCACACGAGCCTGTTTTTCCCTACATGCCAGAATCCACGGACGTTTTGAGTGACCAAGACAAAGCGGTCGTGCTCCATGCTGATCTTCCCTCTCCGCTTCTTCCTGCTCTCAGGTTTTGTGCATGCTGCCGCTGCCGCGGTGCGCGGGTTACCGATTCGCTTGGGTCCGCGCCCGGCCACGTTCGTGGTCAGAGTGAGCACCGCGGTGCTCTCAGTACAGGTTGGCTGGCAGTGACTGCTCATCAGCCTCCGCCCCGCCTGCCTCCAGTTCCTCCTACAGCTTCATCTCCACTTCCGTCTCCTGCAGTTAGCTCCTGAGTTTACCCCAACTGACTACTCCATGCAGGTCTGTCGCTGCCACCCGAAGGTAAGTGACTTCGCTTCACAACTTGCTCAGCGACGTCCATTCGTGTATCTCGTCGGTCCAAAAGTTGTTGCCGTGCTTGGGGGTGTACATGACAGGGGCCTCCCCAGTCAGGTAGGAGAGGTATTTGGGGAAGGTGTACGGCAACAGCAGCAGGGTGGCTACCACGTCCGCATGCTGCTTCTGGGTCAGCATCTCGATCGGCCGTATCTGGTCCGGACCCGACTGCGCGCTCCAGATCTCCTTCCACCAGTCTGCAAGCTCCAGCTGCTCCATTGCCGTTGCATACTTGACGTACCGATCTGCTCGCGCCACTTGGCGTGAATCGCTTGCTCCGGCTTATCCAAAATGACTGCCCCTCGTTTTGCCAGGCGCCGCGCTGCGTCCACCTTTACGTGCGTGGCCCATGCTATGCGGTGGTCTTTGGTCACTTCTGCTGTGTGCAGCATGGGGTTGTTTGTCGCTCTCAGGAAGTTACCCCATCTCTCCGCGTTGTCTCGGAAAAAGGTTGCTGACTTCGTTGCTCTCGGGTTGTCCGGCAGCGCGAAGTAGTGAAACACTAGCCACTCTCCTCTCTCTTGTCGGAGTTCGTCCGCCGTCCTCGTCCAGTTCAGGTCTGGTAGCTGTCTCGGCTGGCATCTTTCACTTGGGGAGTCCCCGACCGGTCAACCTTCGGGTAGTTCACGGTCCCTCGCTTGCCGAGCTGCCACGGATCCCCTTCGCTGAGTTTCTTGCGCGCCTGTAATGTGTACAGCTTAACCTCCCCCGCTGGCGTCTCCACTCCCTTCCTTCTGCTCTCCGGGCCCCTCTTCCGATCCGAGATCTCGCGTGGAGTCTCAAAACCACTGCCATCCATGCTTTTCGTCTGCGGCTGCGGTGTGCCCGAGGTATCAGCAGAGTAGGGCTCCACTGGCGACACGTCCGACGATGTAAAGTCGGAGTCTGATGGCATGCTTTCTTCTGCTACTGCGTCGGTGCCTCTTTCGAGCAGCATGTGTTGGATTCGACGCCGTTCGTGGTCGTGTGCTTGCCTCTCCGTAAAGTCCTTCATTCGTGCTACGTCACGGTAGTGGTCTTCCTCAAGCTCCGCCAGCCTGCTCTCGAGTTCATCGTCGCGCTCCTCCGCCTTAGCCGACTGCTTCAGTTCGGCAAGGTGTTGCTCAACCTCGCCGTCCGCGTCGCTGCCTATTCCGACGTCGTCCTCTCTCGTCACGTCATCATAGTCGAGAGATCCGCTTGCCGGTCCTGCGAGGTTCTCAATCATCGCACCAATGTCAATGCCTAGGCTCATGAGCACGTCCTTACTCAGGATAAACTGCGCCTCGCCTTCATCCAGCACCAGGCACTTCACGGCGCGGATGTTGACACGGTCGGCTGCAGAGCGAATCTGTACGTCAACCGTAACTTGATCCGAGCACTTGAACGTCACACCTCCGACCACCTCCACGCTCACAGGAGCCGGGAGGCGGTGCACCGAGAACGCGTTGACAGGCAGCGCCTCCATCATTGCTCGCGGTAGGATCGACATGTCTGACCCAGTGTCGACGCACACTGAGACCTCGACGCTCCCACACAGCACCGCCGTCAGCTGGGACGCCTGCCCCACGTTCAAGGCCGCCCGCTTCGCCTTGTGCTTTGCCGCAAGGCGCAACCGCAGAGCATTTTTCGCCTCCGCCTCCTCTTGGTCGGTTCCAGTGGGGCAGTTGTCGACCCAGTGCGGCCCCTGGCACAGAAGGCAGCCGCCACGAGGCGGCGCACGAGAAGCAGGAGTCGGTGCTGGGGACGACTTCGCCGTCGTCGGCGGCACTCCGTCACTGCGGCCAGCAAGCGGGTCTCGCTTGCTACCAGTGCGGTCCAGCTTTGGCGGCCTCGGCCTGTCCTCGGTCGCCATCGAGTGATAGTGCTGTTGCTCTCGCGCGCACTCGAGCACCAACTTGTAGAGAGCCAGCTCGTCCGTTTTGACGCGCCGATACTCGAGCTTGACCAAGCGCTCGATCTCACGCTTGAGCATGGGCGGTGCCAGGTTGCTGATCAGGATTGTCGTACGATTCTTCGTGCGCACGACGGAGTCCTGGTCCCCGGCCGAGGAGGGGCCCATAGCTGTTTGTAGGCCATGCTCCTCGACGATGGCGTTGAAGCTCGCGAAGTACTTGAGAACACGGCTTCGACGTCATCTTCTCTCAGATCCATGCGCAGCTTCTCAGCGAACAGAGCTTCAATGTCCGGCAAGTATGCATTCTTCACAGTGTTGCACCTCCTGTCGATCTCCTTGCGCACGACAGCATCCGTCAGCAGGTTGAGGCTGCACTCGAACACGTACGTGGCCAAGTTGGGGAGGAGTTGAGCGTCGATCGACCCGGTGACGCTGACGACGATGTTGTCGTACTGCTCTCCGGTTGCCGAGCAGCATTCCTTCAGACACCGCTCGTACTGGGCACGCTCCTTCTTCCAGCGAATCAACGCCCCGTGGTTCCATGCGAGGAGCCGAGGCGCGACGATGTGCTCCGGTGGCGAGAGGTAGGCAGGCGTCATCTCGACGTCCTCGTCGATCATCCGGAAGGTCGACATCCTTACGCTTGGACTTGTCGACCGGGCTTGACTAGGCTTGTTATACCAAAAGTATACTTTGTGGTGGATCCGCGGGGTGTGATGCAAATTGCTTAGTGTCATTCAAAAAGATGCAAGTGCGGAGCGCGACTCCGCGCTCCGTGGCTGCCGCCGCCGGAGCCGTTATGCAACCGACGCCTACTCGTGAGCGACTCTCCGCGCGTAACCGACGGGAGTTGCTTAACCGCCAAGGCTGCAGGGATGCGACGAGAGAGAGATCCACGACACGGTGGGGATCGACTTCGCCGAAGGGTTTTGCGTGGTGTGGTGGCTGGCATCACGTTAACGCTAAAGGTGACGAATATATTGAAGCGACTCGCTGAGTGCGGTAGTGCATCTTGTGTGTCTCGAAGTGCAGTTCCAGTTGGTACAGTATCAGGAACCTCCTCGACGTTGCTTGGAGTGGGAACGCTCAGGGCTCCCGGAGCCCTCGACTGTGCCTCCGCGAGTCTTCCTTTTCCCAAAATCGACCAGCTGAAATCCAGAAGCAACACATAGCCAGTCCGGCACTTGAGAATTGTATGCTCGGAACGAGCCAGCCAGCCAGCCGCCAGCTGGGCAAGTGCCACCAAATCACCCACGTTCACTATAGTATACCGCTCCTCTTCCTCGCCCGAACAAAAGCGCTGGCACTTCCCGATTCGCCCCGCCCCAGAACTCGTGCGGTTCGAGCCGCTCGCAATGGCGTCCCCTTCGCTCGCAGCCAGCGCGTCGCCGTCGCCGTCGCCGTCGCCGGGCAGCGCGCGCATGCGGCCGTCCATGGCCTTTCTTGCGCGCCCGTCCATGACGCTGCGCGACCACAGCAACGTGTTCGCGGAGGAGAAGCTCTCGGACGCGCGCGTCGAGGTCTTCTCGAGCGACGTGCTCATGGAGGGCGAGCTGAGCAAGAAGGGCGAGGGTGGGCTGCAGACGTGGAAGAGCGTGCGTGTGCGTTTGCGTATAGCTGTAATGTGCGGAAGGGGGGGAATGCTGCCGCAATTGCCATGGCGCTGGAACGCACTCGGGACTCACCGCAGCGCGTGCTTGTGACGACGACGGCGGCGACAGCGCATGTTCGTGCTGCGCGGCCAGGAGCTTGCGTACTACACGGTAGACCGCAACCAGCGCACCGGCGCGCTGAAAGGCTCGCTTGACGTGCGCGACGCCACGGTCGAGCGCGTGGAGGACCAGTCGTTCTCGCTCTCGCTGGCGAGCGGCGGCGACCCGCGCGTGCTCGCGGCGCCGAGCGTGCAGGCGCTCATGGACTGGATGACGGCGATCTCGATCGCGGCGCAGGCGCACGTGATCGCGCCGCCGTCCGAGCTGTCGCTCGTGGACCACTCGCGCACGACGCACGTGATCCTTGTGCGCCACGGCCACTACGCGTCGTCGCAGACAGCGACGACGGACTTGCAGGGCCCGCTCACGGACCTCGGCATCGAGCAGGCGCGCCGCACCGGCGCGTTCCTGAGCACGTACCTGAGCGCGCGCGGCGTGCTCAAGCGCTTCCCCGTCCTGCCCGTGTACCACAGCGGCGTGCGGCGCGCGGTCGAGACCGCGCAGCGCATGAGCGAGGGGTTCCCGAACGGCCAGCAGTCGGTGCAGCTCCGGGAGAACAAGCTCTTCCGGGAGGCGTGGCCGGGCAACCCGCTGCCGTCGACGAACCGCCAGATGCTGCCGCGCGAGAATCTCGAGAGCATGGTCGCGGACTGCGCGCGCCTCAAGTTTGCATACCGCACGATGTTTCGCCAGTTAATCCCCGGCGACCTCGTGCTCCCGGAGACGCCGCTGAGCGACGCGGACAAGGAGGCGTTTGCGCGCTCGATCGGCGCGCGCACGACGCAGACGCGCGTGGACGACCGGTTCCGCATCGTCGTGTGCCACGCCAACATCATCCGCTGGTTCGTTTGCAAGGCGCTGGGCGTGGACCCGGACGGCACGTGGGGGCGCATGCGCTACAACCACTGCGGCATCTCGGCGTTCGAGATCGACTCGGTCGGCAACGTGCAGCTCGCGTACGTGAACCAGACGGGCCACCTCGACACGACCATGCTGACCGAGAACTCGTAGCCTCCCGCAAAGAGTTGGTGGCCGCGACCACCCGCCGCGCGTGCTGCGCCTGTGTCTATGTGATCAAAACCTGGTTGAGAGTTCAGCGTGCTGCGGGGCGAATGGATGGCTGCTCCGTGCGACTTGCACGACACCACTGAAGACGCATGCGCTTTCATAGCTGCTGCTCCCTCCTCTTATGGGCGTGTAAGTGACTCTGTATTGAATTTCCTTCTACGAAGTACAAGAACCAGTACTTCGTAGATCGGAGAAGTACAGCGAGCTTGCCACAGTGTCTCCGAACGTGATGAATAAATAGCTCTGCGAAACTATTCCGAGGCGACAGACAGGAAGCCGTTGGCGCCAACATGCTAGTGCGCTTCACTTCTCGTTCTCCCTCCACGAGCCCTCGCTGACCTCAAGACACAGTGTTAGCAGTCGTAACCAGCAAGAAACGCCGGCATGGAGAGCGCGCAGCGCATCGTCGCGGACATTGTCGCGCGCTGCAAGTTCCGCGACGTGGAGGTCTCGGAGACGCTTGCGGCGTTCGCAGCGCGCATGGTCGTCCACAAGAGCAAGCGCCGCCTGGTGCTCGAGAGAGAGATGAGCCCCGAGGACGAGCAGTACCTCGTCACGCAGTGCGAGCGCGTGCTGCTGCAGTCGCGCGAGCCGGCGCTCGAGACCGTCAAGATGCAGCTCGAGTTCGACTTTGCGTACGCGAACCTCGAGGAGGAGCTGCGCGCCAAGCGCGAGCGCAAGGAGAAGGCAGTTGCAAGTCTGCAGCGCAGTATCGCGCTGCTTGTGCCGCAGAAAGCGAGCGACTTTGAGACGCTCACGACGCTCTACCGCCAGATCTTTACGCTGCTCATGCTCGACGCGAATGCGATGGAGAAGCCGGTGGACCGCACCGTCGAGAAGGAGGTCGCAGCCGCGCTCGAGAGCGTCTTCCCGCGCGTCGGGCTCAAGTCGTTCATCAGCATGAGCGCGGACGACAAGCGCTTCCAGCTCGAGGAGCTCATGCGCATCGTCGAGGGCATCCGCTTGTTCAACAAGGAGCTCGGCAAAGGCGGCGCCGGCATCCCCGTGAGCGTCGACTTCATCCAAGAGAACGTCTCGACGCTCGCCAAGTCGGTCAAGGACGAGGTGAAGGCGTGCAACGAGGTCTGCTCGCAGTACACCGAAGTGCTGCTGCACGTGCATCACAAGAACTTCCCGAGCGACCACGCGTCGCCGGACCTCGCGATCATCCAGCGCTGGCAGGACGAGCTGAGCAACCGCCGCCAGTTCCTCTCGTACCTCCAGAGTCTCGAAGAGGACATCTCGTTTGCGCTCGAGAAGATCACGACGATGCTCGCACGCTTCAAGAGCGACCTGAGCGCGCTCAAGAACCTCGTCGGCGCGCGCACATCGCTGCCCAAATCGCAAGTGTACCCGCTCTTCGAAGCCGTGTCGCGGTCGTGGAAGGAGCTGCTCCACGAGCACGAGCTGCTCCAGGTGCGCTCGCGCTCGCTGAAGGCGCTCATGCAGTTCAAGGACTCGTTCGACCGCACGCTGGACGACGACTCGGACTTTGTGCGCATCGCACGCAAGAGCGCAACGATCCCGGCTGAGGAACTCTTCCAGCATGTCGAGACGTTCCCGGCCGAGGACACGCTCCATGGGAGACCCATGGGGGCAAGTCTGCCGTCGTTCCGCGGGAAGAACAGCTTCGGGGACGACCCAGACGACGACTTTGAGGGCGGTGGTGGCGCAGGCGACGACGAAGGCGTCGCGATCCCAGTGCGTATGCCCGTGGACTCGACGCCCGAGTTCATGCAGTTGCCGCTCGAGTACCAGGGCTTTTGTCCCTGGACGGTCGTCGAGCGCGGCGGACTGCTGCTCCCAGGAGACCCGTCGCTCGGCGTCGTGCAGTACCGCGACGCCTACCACGTGTTCGTGAACGAACGCGCGCTGGGCGAGTTCATGGTGCACCCGCGGCGATACGTGCAGGGAATCCTCAAGGTCGCGGCGCGGCAGCCGGCGCTCATCTACTTGCTCCGGCTGCAGGACAGCTTCCCGAGCACCAACCTCTCGTCGCTGCTTAACATCTGCCAGGAGTTTCGCGCGGGCGGCTCGGCGCCGGGCGGTGTGCACCCACTGCTCGCGCCGCCGGCAGCGCAGAAAGTAGACGCGTGCACGAGCACGCCGGTGCACTTTGTCGAGAAGCGCCTCGACTACAACTACGAGTGGAACGAGTGGAGTTTGCGCCGCAAAGCCATCAAGATCGCCAACCTGCGCCACTGCAAGACCGTGTCGTGCCAGACGGGTCTGAGCGCGTTCCGCCGCGAGGCGGACACGCAAGTGTACCTGCCGGCCGAGCACGCGACGCAGACGTCCAAAGAGCGCGGCACGAACCCGGCACGGACAGTCACGTACTTTGCCGGACTGCGAAGCGGCAGCATGGTGACAGGGGGCGCCACCGATGCAGACAGCGGCAAACACGGCGACGACGGAGTCAATGAAGACGGAGACGACCACCAGCCCCGACCTGCAGTCGTCGCGTACACTTTCGAGCTCTGAGGGCTCTGAACGCGACCCTCGAGCCCTCCGACCGTATCCCAGTAGCAAGCACATCGGGTAGGGAAGTTCACTCCAGTGTTAGTTAGCCGGCCTTCGTTCGGTCGGTCGGTCGGTCAATGGTATCGGATCTAAAGGCGAAGAATATGCAAATCATGCAGTGGGTGGGGGCCGAGAGCGAGAGCGAGCGAGCGACCCCGTCGGCGTCGTTCTCTTCAGTGTCGCTCACAAGCTGAAGACGAGCGTCGTGAACTTCTCGTGGTCGAGTGTCACGCCGTCGTCCTGGACGATCCTGTCAATGTTCTTCTTTGTAAAGTCGATCATGACGCCGTCGAACTGCTCCTCGACCTTGGCGAGCGTCAGGTTCTCCGCCGCGAGGATCTCGAACGCCATGAGCACGTCGCTCTTCGTCGAGCCGCTCTGGAGCTGCTCGGCGCAAAAGTTCGAGAACTCCTCGAACGAAATCTCGTCGTTCTCGTCCTCGTCCACCTTGTCAAAGTAGTCGTGGCACTCGTCCTCGCTCAGGCTCAGCCCAAGGCCCTTGCACGCCATGATGAACTCGTCGCGCGCGAGCACGCCGTCCTTGTCGAGGTCAAAGTGGTCAAACACCTCGCGGATCTCGTTCAGCTGCTCCGGCGTGAGGCTCCCGAGCGCACGCAGCGCCACCTCCTTCTCGAGCGACTTGACCTTGTCGCGCACCGCGCTCTCGAGCGACTGGAACTGCGCGCGCAGGCCGTGGATCGTGTCGGTCGTGAACGGGTTCGTGTACACGCGCAGCGCGTCGAGCTCCTCGTTGATCTTCTCGAGCTGCTCCATATCCTCCGTCAGCGGGCCGAGGATCTTCTCCGCCGCAACCTCCGGCGTGTCCGGCGCGTCGCTGCTCGCTGCCGTCTCAGCCACCGCTGCCGCCGCCGACTCGGCCTCTGCATCCGCCTGCGCGTCCGCGGCGTCAGTCTCGTCGTCGTCCGCCTCCGGCAGCACGACCCCCGTGTTCGAGCGGAAAAGTTTCTGGCGGAGCTTCACCATTGACGACAGCTGGTCGTTCAGCGAGCCCTCGACCGTGTTGATCGACTGCGTGCTGTGCGCGCAGCGCTCCTTGATGCGCGCCGACAGGTCCGCAAACTGCTTGCACACTTCGTCGCGCTTCTCGACCGTGTTCATCTCGCTCTCAAAGAACCCGCGCTTCTCCTCGAGCGAGTCGAGCAGCTTCTGCACGCGTGCGTTGCACTTGTCAATGAGCGCAATGTCGCCGGCGCGACCAGCCTGCTCCAGCACCGGCTTCTTCTCGAGCAGCTTGGCGTTCTCGCTCACGACCGCCTCCTGCACCTTGGGCACGAGCACGTCCTCAAAGTTCGCTTTCGCAGCCAAAATCCCGCTCTTCGACATGTCCTCGAGGTTCGTCGCCGCCTCGACCTCTTCGTCCATCTCCTCGATCACGTACTTGAGGTTGCGCATGAGCACCTTGCAGTCCTTCACAACCGCGTCCACCTCCTGCTGCGCGCGCAGCGTGTCTTCGATCCGCGTCTTCGTGTCCTCAAATCGGCTCTCGACCGTCGCGACAAAGCTCTTCATCGCCTCGACGCGCTCGAGCGTTGACGCCGTGCCCGAGTGGCTCGCCGACAGGCCCTGCGCGTGCTCAATGACCGCTGCGAGCAGGGACTTGTAGCGCGGCAACTCGATCTCCTGCACAAAGCCAATGCCCTCGAGCAGCTCCTCTGCGTCCGACGTGTTCGTCGCCAGGAGTCCTTCCGCAAACAGCGGCGACGACTCCTTGTCCTTCGCCCACGACTCGACCTTCTCGAGCTCCTTCACGACCTTCGTGAGGAAGATCTCCGTCTTCTGGAAGCTCTCGAGGTTCTCGCGCAGCCGCAGCTCGTACTCTGTCTCGAACTGGTCGAGCCGCGCCTTGACCTCCTGGAGCTTCTCCATTGTCGGGTCCAGGTCCGGGATCTCGCGGTTGTTGTTCTTACAGCTTGCAATCCAGCGCCCCGCGCAGCCCTCGACTGCGACAAACTCGGCCTCGCGCGGCGGCTTCTCGTTCTTCTTGTACTCGAGGTGGTTCGCGAGCGCGTTCTTAATGTCCGCGATGTGCCGCGGCTGGCTCAGCGTCTGGAATCGGTCCGCCTGGCTCGCCATCCACGCAATCAGGCCCGCCGCGGAGCGCGCGTACTCGGCGGCCAGGTCCTGGTGGCGCTGCGCAATGTTTACGGCCTTCGAGATCGTCGTGATCGCCTTCTTCTTCTGCAGCCCGGACGCGAACTCCTTGAAGAGCAGCGACACGTACGTCGTAATACTCTTCTCGTCCGGCTTGGCCTGGCCCGCGACTGCATCGACTTCGAGCAGCTGCGGGATCTTGAACTTAGCGAGCGCGACGTCGAACGCGAGCTTAACGTTCTCCGCCGCGTTCGCCGGGTTCAGCTTCTCAAAGTCGATGAGCGACGGCGAGAAGCGGTGGATGAGCGCGCAGAACGCCAGGCCGTCCGACCAGCTGCTCGAAAAGTTCTTCACTGTGACCGTCGGGTAGTCCGCGAGCGAGCGGTTGACCCAGAGCAGGAGCCCGTCCTTGCCTGACACGCCCTCGACGTCGATCTCCTCGACCGTGAACGACTTAATGAGCGTCCACATGAGCCCGAGCACGAGCTTGTTGTTGCCGTCGAGAATGTCCGACGAGCCAATGTTCGTCACGTTCACGTTGCGCTTCTGCAAGAACGCGAGCGCAAAGTTCAGGTTCTCCATCTTCTGGATGCGCATGCGCGGCTTCTTGTTGAATTTC
>SMMQ01003302.1:24199-36241 GCA_008271595.1 [Pythium] brassicae (nom. inval.) | reverse complement strand
GGCCCCCCCCCCCCCCTCCTTTCCAAGTCTCTCTGACTGGTATACACAGACACAGACACAGACAGCCACACGCCGGCACGTACCCGGCACACTTTCTCGCGGCAGATGATCTGCAGCAGCGAGATGAGGCGGATGCCGTCCTTCAGGTCTTCATACAGGTCGTCGATCTGCATGCGCTTGCGCGAGAGGTACGTGTTCGCCCACTGCGTGGCAGCAAAAAGAAGCCCCCCCCGTTATATACGTCAGTTGAGTTCGCCCCCTTCATCTTCACACTCACAGTCACAGAGAACAGGGAGAGCAGCAGACGCACGCGCGTGAACGTGGTCTTCTGTACATCGACCCATTCGTCCGAGTAGCCGGCCATGGTCGCTCTCCTGCGAGGTGAAATTCACGTTGAACGGAGGCGGCGAGAGCGCAAATACGCGGCGTGGGGGGGACGGCGGGTGGGGGGGTCGATCGTCCGGTCGCCTTCTTCTTCGCTGGCGCTCTTCTGAGGGGCGGCGGGCGGCAGCGTCCGGTGTGCGGCGTGAGGCTGCTGTTCTCTCGAGAGACGAAATGTCGGACTGACGACAGCCAGGATCTTCGTGTCGCGCACCCGAACGGTTATATATTGGAAATAGACTAGAAAAGTCGAACGGCAGGTCGGGAACAGCTTTTTTCAACTTGGAAATAAAACGTGCCCAACAGTTTTGCATCACGCATACTGTCACGTGGACAAAGAGGAATCGAGCAAAGGTGGCAACAATGAGCAATGAACCTGGGAGCTTGCTTGCTCGCTCTCCAGTTGTCGTCACGAGCAAAGCTGGTAGTGAATGCATGAACCCTGACGGAGCTTGAGCGCCCGACGCATATATTGCTGGTTGAGGTTGCTGTCCTTCAAGCGCCGCGCGACGACAACTCCAGTCTCGAACTCGAGTGCGACTGCACGAGGGAGTGAACGAATGAACGATCCAAAAGTTCAGAGCCCAAGACTGTAAGGGCTGCCTGCAAAGAAGAGCCGTCGAGTGATTTGTTGTCGGCACCAGAGCGCTGTCGAAGTCGCGGCGGCGCCCGCGCTGTCGCCGACAAAGCTCTTCGATCCGGATACCGACACTGCACCGCCTTGATCGCAAAGAGCTGTAAACGAGATCGAGCGGTGGCGGCGGGTGCCTCTGGCCGCTGGATGTCGCGAGCTCAGCCAGAGAGAAAGAGAGTCGGCAGCCGTGTCGAAAGGATCGGTTGGATGCCAATCGCGATCGTGACACTCGCTACTCGAAAGACATGGTTACCGACAGCCAGGATTCGTGCGCTGGCTGTGAGAGAACCAGCGAGATCGCGGGTCTGTCTGTCAAGGACATAGGAGTGATAAGCGAGTGAGGTGTATTGCGTTGCTTAGAGAGAGCTGCGATACCCATGCCCCCGAAACCCGCTGTCAAGGTGCGTCGTCCGGCGGTGATCAAGGACAAAGGAGTTAGTTATGCGTCCGCCTCGAAAAGAGTGCCAGTCATGACTACAGTACATTCTGCGGAGGATCAAGTACTATGTAGTATGTACTCCAGACGTCTTCGTTGGTGGACCAGGAGTTGTGTCCATTATCTATGCAACATTGGTTCTTGACCCAAAGCGGAGGCCAGCAAGCTACTGTATGCGGTGCCAAATAACTGGTTGCTTCGCGACTCAAGGTCGTGCGAATGAACAAAGTTCGTTTGACTGGATACCGTGCGGCTCTCAGGCTCAAACAGAAGCGCACTGTCATGCTGGCGGTGGGGATAGACCCGGAGTTCCGTGCTTATCAATTCTAACTCGGGTGAAGAGAGCGCTGGCGTAGCTGAGTGCGGGCGAGAATCGACGCTGTCTGAAGAACGTCGTCAGTTCCGCAGCGAAGCTTTGAGGATACGTACGCATTGGCGTTGACGCGTCGAGCACGAGTATGTATGTATAAGAAGTCATCACTCTGTCCAAGTTGGTCGCTCAGTTGGTCGATCGCTGTTCCACGCTACTCTTCGCCGTCGTCGCCCATTGCACGTGAGCTCGTGTTCCGAGTCAAGCCGCGATCGGGAAGCACGGGAACTTGCGCAGGTGCGGCAGCGCGTCGAGCGGCTCGAGCGCTTTGAGGAACGGGGAGTTGGCCGTGAGCCAGTCGGGACCCAGCAGACCCTCGTCGAAGGCGGCGGCCGGCGAGCCTTTGTCGGCAGCCACGTACTGGTACTTGCTCTCCGGGTTGAGCGACCACGCGAACCCGCCGGCGTAGCCGCTCGTCATCATCTCCGCCACAGTGGCGTCCACCGTGCGCTGGATCGTGCGGCGCGGGTGCTCGTCGCGCGCGTACAGTCCGCCGAACTCGCCCAGCACGACCGCGTAGCGCGGCTCTTTCTCCGTGAGGAACCCGAACATGTCGTGCATGGTGGCGCCGACGCGGCGTCGGAGCGCGGCGTCCGAGAGCTCCACATATCCGCGCAGCGTGCGCGCGTCGGTGTCGGGTGTGCCACCGCCGTAGAAGTACGGCTGCACGAAGACGGCCGAAGTGTAGTAGTGCGGGGCCCAGACGACCTTGTGCTCGGCGCGAAACTCGAGCGGCGCGGCCGCGGCGTCCTGCAGCCCCCCGCCGTACCAGTCACTGTAGACAAACCTCTCGCCGTCGATGTCGAGGTCGTGCGTGCGGTAGTTGAGTCCCTCGACGAAGGCGAGCCAGCGTGGACAGCCCTTGAGCATCCGCTCGGCGAGCCGCGCGGCGCCGAGGCGGAAGTCGTGCGGCTTGCCCGACCCCCACGTCGCAAAGTGCGGCTCGTTCTTCAGGTCGAGTCCAAGCACGTTCCAGTACTCGCTCGAGCAGAGCAGGCTCGTGAGGATGTCGAAGGACTCGAGGAAGGCGGCTTCAGAGACGTCGTCGTTGTACCAGAGCCCGCCGCTGTCCGTCTCTGTGAGCGTGTGGAGGCTGATGAGCACCCCGATGCGGCGGTACTGCAGCACCTTGACGATGCTCTGCAGCAGCGAGCGGTAGTCCTTGACGGACACGGCGTGGTTCGTGTGCGTGTTGATCATGCTCCTGTTCGGGATCGTGTTGTTCAGCACGTGGCGGACCATCACGGGCAAGCGCACGGCGTTAAAGCTGTTGGTCGACAGGAACGACGCGACTTGGTACTGTAGCGAACAAAGCAGAGCGGAGCAGGCAGTCGGGCGCCCAGCAAGAGAGTGTGTGATAGTGTGCGTGTGAGAGAACAGCTCCGACTGCGTCACGCAACCACCTCCTATAGGATCCGTCCAAGGACACAATAGTCAGCAGTGAGCAACCGAGCTGTGCACACTCACCGCCGTGGTGCCTGCAGTCGCGTTGTCCCAGAGTCCGAACGGGATCGCTTGCTTGCTGCCACACCCCACGACATTACGGTACTTCCATCACCAAAAACCACCGACCACCAAAAACCACTGAACACCGAGCACCAAGCAACTGCGACGCACGTTTCCATGCCGAACCAGTTGACGCCCTTGATGTGCAGCGGCACCTCTGTGCCGTTCGACGACACCGCGACGATGTTGCCGTCCTTACTGAGGTAGTTGGGCAGCTCGCATGTGCTCGCCGGGTACTTGTCCGGGTTCCCGATCATGCCGTCGCCGTCCACGATGTCGTCAATGCCGTCGGCGCCCCCTTCGCCGCCGCGGATCGACTTGCGGCGGAACTGGAGCTTGTTGAAGGCTCGAATGCGCGCTCGCATGGCCACGTACTGGGCGTGTCCGCAGACTGCGATCGCCGACGTGGCGAGCAGCAAGACTGCGCCGAGCACGAGTCCGCGCATCCACGGCTGGTGCAAGCACAGAGCGAATGTGTTGGATGAATGGAGAACGGCGACGGACGGTAGTGACATCCCCACGCCAACTTGTGCTTCCTACCTTGCGTTTCGCACTGAACTTGACAGTGCGCGAGGGATCTACGCCGACGTCTTCCAGCGCGTAGATGTCGCGGTGGCCGACGACGCCGCGGACGAACACGTCCCGCCCGTGGTCCGTCTTCTCGGCTGGTACGCTCGGAACCTTGTACGACATGCGCTCGTGGCTCTTGTGGAGAGGCAGCCGTGCAGTCGAGAGGGGATTGGAGAATGCATGGCTCGCGTCGGCGCGCTATTCCGCTGCCGCCTGCACACACAGCTCGGCAGATCGCTCGGCTCGCGCGATCGGTCGGTGCTTGAGTCAGGTGCGATGGCTGATCAACACACGAGCATCGTTGCTCCCTCGCGCCACTCTCAGTTTTCCCGCACCGAAAGCATCCATGGAAGTTCGGGCTTGCTGGTGCATCACTATCGAGATGGACGTTGCACCCGTCAGTCTCCGTGGTCTCGTTCACTCGTGCACTCCACCACTCCCTCCACCAGAACGCTTCAAGTGAGTACACACAGCACGGACTACAGTACCAACCAACCAATCAACCAACCGAAGGAAAGAACACTCGCAGGTGCTCATCACTGGACGCACTTGATCATCAATTGCATTCACACTCGGACGGCATGAGGTGCGTTTGTGTCAACGACAGAGCCGACGTTGATCCACGGACGTCGGCGCAAGTTGTCGTCTCGGTCGACCCGACTCTCTCACTCACCAGAAGCCATCAAGCCCCGAGTCGCTCGCTTTCTCGTTCTCCTCGATCACCTCTTGACTCAGTCCGACGCGTGCACCAGAAATCTAAGTACTTGGTTCATGCTTGCAACAGAGGAAGCAGCGGGGCTGTACCAGGAGCCCGTCTTCCACGTCGTCGTTCAGCTCCAACATCTACAACCTAAAGGTAGTGAACCTACCCGCGTGTTGGGCTCCGACAGTTCCTGCGTACCTGCATAACGCATCTTACAGACTCACGCTGCTTGTTCTGCGATGCTCAACTTGCTGCTCGGTGCCTCGCGTCTGCCAATTACAATAATTGCAACTCACACGAGGTGCCGACTCGTTCGCTGCCGGAAAGCGGGGCTCAGCTGGGATCGTCCCCACGTCGCCCTCTCCCACACGCACTCCAGTCACCATGGTCCTACGGCACTGCAGCTTCAGCGAGTGGCACTTCGTCTTTTTCAACCTCCGTCTGCGACGCGGTGTCGCGAAGTCGAACTGCTCACTCACAATACGAGTTCGATGTCGCTGTCGTCGTCACTGTCGCTCTCGTCGCCGCTGTCATCGTCGTGCGCGTCTTCACTGCGGTCGTCGTCGTCGTCGTCGTCGTCGTCGTCGTCGTCGTCGTCGTCTTTGTCGTTACCGCGCGCAGTGGCAGCCGCGCTTGCTTTCTCGGTTCGTCCATTATCGGCGTTCGCAGGCTTGAGTGTCGCGACAGGCGTCGGTGCCGGCGTCGGGCACGGCGGGAAGTCGCAGTTCAGGTGCGGACTGCGCGCCAGCACGGGGCCGCCGTTGGGGCACAGCAGCGCGTCTTCCACGCAGGCCGAGGGCTCGGCGCTCGGCACCGCCGCACCCACCAGCACCATCGCCGCCGCGGCGAGCAGCAACGCGGGGGACAGCATGCGCATCCTTCTCTCGCTTTGGCTTTTCGAGCTTGTCGACTTTGCTGAATCTGAGCCCAGATTATCACTTGCGTTCAGTATGGCGTTCTGAAACTCCCAACATAGTGGGAGCATATTTTTCCACACACAATTGCGCTTGAAGACAGACTCGCGCAATAACGCAATAATGGGCGACGCCGAGACGCTCCAGGACGCGACGGAGGCGCCACGAGCGCCCCCAGTGGCGGCGACGGAAGGCGCGCAGCGGCGCAAGCAGGCACTGCTGGCGAAGATCGCGGACTGCGAGCGGCGCGGCGCCATTTTGTACGCGGACGCGCACACGCTGCGCCACCAAGTGCACGACAGCACGAGCGGCCAATGGCGGGCAGTCGAGACGCGGCTGCAGCAGCTCGCGATGAGCTGGAACCCGTACCAGGACCTGAGCGCGGCGGACCGCGCGGCGCGGGAAAATGCGCCAGCGGCGGCGCGTAAGGAGAGACGGGAAACGGAGCCGACGGCGCCGACCGCGCCGCTGAGCAAGAAAGGCACCACGAAGAAGCAGGACTTCTACGCGCTGCTGCAGATCGAGGACCGCGCGAGCGCCACGGGCGAGAGCATCAAGCGGCAGTTCCGCAAGCTAGCGCTGCGACTGCACCCCGATAAGCAGCAGCAGCAGCAAGCGAGCGCCGCGGCCAGCGGCGGAGTCCCTGCCGACGCGGAGGCTCGGGGCGTCGACAGTGTTGTCGGTACGACGAGCGCGGACGCGGCGACCGAGACCGACACAGGAGAGACAGGCGTCGACGACTCGACCGCGTTTGCGCGGCTGCGGGTGGCGTACGAGACGCTGAGCGACCCGGAGCAGCGCGCGGCGTACGACGCCAAGCTCGAGGCGGACCGCGGCGGCGGCGGCGCGGCGTCGGCGGCCGCGGACGGCTCGGTCCTCGTGCGCAACCAAGTCCAGCTCGAGGCGTCGACGGACTTTGCGTCGCTCGAGTGGATGGCGCGCGTGAAGCACAAGATGGACGTGATGGACCGCATCGCCGAGTGGGCCCAGATCCTCGGAATCAACGCGACCGAGATCCGGTTCGAGACTGGCGAAGTGTGCACCGGCCGCCAGTGCGGCAAGATCGTGAGCATGGACCGGGACCTCGAGTGCTACGGCTCGCCGCGGCGCCGCGTCTACGTCTGCTTGCTGCACAAGTACATCCACGCGTGCGACGAAGTGTGCACGAGCTGGTACGGCGACGCCGAGCTCGACAAGCGCGTCTGCCCCATGCGCGCGTACTGGCTGATCCAGAATTGGCTCTTCGACCAGCTCCAGCAAGCGGCCGCCGCGAGCCACGCACTGGAGGAGGAGAAGGAGGCGGAGGAGCAAAAACGCGAGGACGCAGGAGCTGGGGCCACGCCGCCTCTCTTCGAGCCGTGCAAGCTGGACGCGGCGGAGATCCACCTCGGGGACGGTGCCACAACGTTCCGCATCGCGAACGCGTCGACCTGCCGCAGCGCCACGTGCTCTGGGCAGTTCCAGTACCTGGACGAAGGCATCTACGCGTGCCGGGTTCACGGGACGCCGCACGTGTGCACGTACGAGCAGTGCGAGGCGAAGGAGCTCCGGAACGGGCGGTACGTGTGCTGGAGCAGCGGGCAGCTCTACGGCGAGTACCGCGAAGAAGCCGGCACCGGCACGCGCACGCGCCAGATCGTGTACACGGACGCCCACGGCGAGGCGGCCGCGATCGAGATGGAGGTGCCGGTGCTGCTCCCGCTCGGCAAGATGACGTCGTACTTGCTCGAGGGCGGGGACGCAAGGGCGCGGGGCGACGACGTGTCGTCGCTCTCTCCCCCTCCGCCCGGCGAGAAGGCGTGGCGCTCCCGCGACGGGGGCGGCGCCGACGAGCGCTCGCCGCGGCCGATGCTCAAGCGGCGGACCTCGGACCGCGAGACGTCGCCCGTGCGCGCGCGCATCCGTCGCCGCCTGAGCGCGAAGGTGCAGCAGGCGGAGGTCTCGTCGTTCTACGTGCACTTGAAGCTCCCAGCGGCCGTCGCAAACCTCCCGCGCGTGGCGCTCGAGCTGCAGGACCCCGGCGCGCCGGAGGATCCGGCCGCGGGCGAGCACCGTGCCGAGAAGCTGCTGCCGATCCGCGTGCGCGCGAAGGACACAGTGAACTACATCAAGTTCTGGATGGAGGAGCTCACGGACCAGCAAATCTCGCTCTGGGACCAGCAGCTGCTGTGGGGCGACACGGTCATCGGCGACGAAGGGAACGTGATGGTGCTTGAGGAGCACGGGATCATCGACGGCTGCGTGCTCGAGCTGCGGCTGCACGACGACTGCCCGCTGCTCGTCTCGACGTGGAACGGCGGGAGTGCAGCAAGCGGCGGCACAAGCGGCGGCGGAGCAGCAGCGACCGCTGAGTACAACACGGTGCTGATCTCGAAGGAGGCGGAAGAGGACCTTGAGGACCTGCACGACGAGTGGGAGAACGTCATCGCTGTCGAGGAGGAGGCGTTCGCGCGCAGCCGCCTGAAGCGGAAGCGCGAGAAGCTCGAGGACACGGGCGCGCTCAACCACACTGAGGTGATCCAGTACGACGGCAACGTTGCTCGCCTCGTCGGCGTCGTCCCAGGGACCCGGGACGGGGTCGCCTCGAGGGGGCTTCTCACACACAGCGCCGAGCATGCCGGCGTGTTCGTGCCGGAAGCTCGTCCGCGCAGCGCGTCCTCGAAGCAGGAGCAGGCTCTCCGGGACATCTCCAGCGCCGCCAAGGCCGTGATCAAGCAGTGACTGCGCGCGCTTTCGTCCAGTGCGTGCGCGCTGCGTTGGGATCCATTCTCACACTTCGTATCTTGATCAACTTCCCGATCATCACCACTACACACCACCACCACCGTTCTTCAACAATAATGCAGGTCGCTTTGATTCCCTTGCACGCTCGCTGAGTGCTCAACTGTCAGGACCTGGGGAAGTACTGGAGCACTTATCAAACTGCCACGAATGAGCGAATGAGCGAATCGACGAGACCGGAGCAGACGAAGGAGATGCCGGCGCTCCCGCTCGGAAGACATTCCGACGGACGGAGAGCAGACGCGCCAGTGAAACGCTGCCGAAGCTCAGCCGTGCCGGCTTCTGCGAGCCAAAGTCGCGAAAGTGATGGCGAATGGCGCGCCGTGCCCGTGCGCCAGTCAAAGACTCGAAACGAGCGTATCACGTGCGCGTCATCCAACCGACTTCGCCTTCGCGCGCTGCCCGAGCTGCCTGCGACCGCCGCGTCGATGACGGACGCCACCGAGCTGCCGGCGACTGTCACAGTACCCCCAGAAAGTTTGAGCGAGGAGGGAAAAGGTCAGGACGTGATCGACTTGGTTTCGAGCGAAGACGACAGTGACGACATCGCTCCGGGTGCAGCAGAAGGACCGCCTAAACATCGAGCAGAGAGAGTAGCGTAGGTGAGGCATGCGTGAGAGCGCGTGGAGCATGACGGTCCGTACTTAGCTCGATCCTCAACAATGTCATCAGCGTCCTACTTTCGGTTCCGCTGGTCCACGCGCTGGCGCTTGCGTCGGCTCGACACAGCGCGCGCTTTTCCTCCCCGCGTGTTCGCAGCCACCACGCGGAGCTTCTTCCCGTTGCTCAGCTTCCCGTCCAGCTTCTCCACCGCCGCCGCCGCCTGCGTTGGGTCTGCGAACTCCACGACGTAGATCGCGTCGGTGCCGTCGCCGTCCTTCGTGATAGCATCGACGCCGCTGCACCCGTCGAGCGCTCGCGCAACGGCGAACAGGTCGAGCGGGCGACAGCATGAGATGTACACTGACGACGTCAGCGCCCCGCTCTCCGAGCCCTCGGACGACGCACCAGCTGTCGTCACGAGCGACTCGGTGTCGGTTGCGTCACGGTTGTTCTCGGCGACAACCGAGCTGCTCGCAGGCGTCTCGACACCGACGGCTGGCGGCGCAGGGTACGCTTGCGGGTAGAACTCTGAGGGCATCGGCGCACTCGCGAACGAACTCGGCGAGTGCAGAGACGACGGAAAGTACGCGGGCGGAGGCGCAGACTGGAAGTCGGTTCCCCATGGCTGCGGCGGCGCCATGTACGCATATGGCTGCCCGGCGTGCGGCGAGTACGCACCGTACTGCTGCTGCTGGTACGGCTGGAGCTGGTAGTTTGGAAAGTACCCGTAGAGCTGCACCGGAGGCTGATGTGGATGGTGCTGCTGCTGCATCGGCGGCGGATGTGGCGCCATCGAGCTCACAGACCACAGCGGGTGCGGTAACGCATGGGGTTGTGAGGCGACACTGTCCTCGTGGGACCGCCCAGCAGGGAACCCGCAGCCCTGATCGCTGCCGCGCATCAGGTGCGCGAACTTGGCTTCCACCGCGGAGAGGTCGACGTCGTCTCTGCCTCCGCCAGCGCCATGTGCGCTGCTGTGGTCTCCGCCCACCCAAGTGCTTGGCTGCGAGCCTCCGTGAATGGTGCTGAAGACACTCGGGTCCGCGATCACGATCGCCTGCATGAACTTGGCGGACCCCGTCGGTAGCTCCAGCTTGTGCAGCTCGTGCGCTGCTTCGACTGCGCGGTACTCGCTCTCGAACTTCACGAACGCCACGCCCTGCGCCTCGCCCGTGCTTCGAAACACTTTGATGTCCACGAACTCCATCCCGACGCAGCGCGAAGCGCACATGGAGATCAAGTTGCTCGGCAGCGACCGGTCGTACAGAAGCAGGAGCCATAGCTTCTCCTCGTCACCTTCAGTCAGCGACGACGGCGGCGGCAATGACGCTGTCGGCAACGCCGCTGGGAACGGCCCGCGCTCTAGTTGCCTCGCTGGGAGAAACGACGCTGACGAGGACGCGCTCCGTCTGTCGTCTTCCGCGAACGACAGCTACGAAGCGAACACCCACCCCATGAGCTCCAGAGCCAACGACGAGCCACAGCGGTGGAACGGAGTTGCCCGCGCTCCTCACCGCACGCACCTTCATGACTTCGCCAGCCACGAGATCAGCGTCGAGCGCATTCTCTTCCTGGAACGACTCGAGCACACTGGACGCGGCGCGCGGCTGCGACGACCGCCAGCGAGATACACGAGCTGTCAGCGTTCAGCGACGCCCGCCAGCCACGAGAGTACAACGCTGCGCGCACGTACACTCGAGTACTTGACGTACGCCATCGTCTTGATCCGGCCAAAGCTCTTGACGACGTCGACAGAGTCAAAGTCGCTGTAGACCGAGAACATCGCTTCGAGCTCCTGCATCGTGAACTTGCACCGTCACCGGGAGCCACGAGCGTTAGGGCAAGCGCAGTCAATCCCACTCCACCTCACAGCACCAAGAGATCCCTCGTTTCGAACGTTGAGCGCTGTGTTGTACCTTGCGACTCGAGACGAAGAAGAGCTTGGTCCGCCAGATCTTTGTCTCGATCGCGGCGGCTGCCATGTGCGGCGTGAGCGTCGTCGACGGCGTCGGCGCAACCGCGTGACTGTGTCGGGCGGTGGTCACGCGCTGCTTCGACGACCGAGCAGACGCATCGGCTGACTGGTCCGAAGACTGGCGCTTGCACGGCTTGTTCGGCTGCACAAGAGAAACCGCGCCTGCGGTCGCCGACGGTGTCGTCGAAGCTGGCGCACTGGTGTCGACCATCGGTCGGGCCACCCACTTTGACGGCTCTCGCTGGCTGACGTTGCTCCGCTTCCGCCGGCTCATGCTCGCGTCCGAGGCGCCGTCGAGACTGGAGTCGCTCTCATCCGAGCTCGCACGGCGGCGCCGCAGGAGGGACGCCTTCGCGACTCGGTCGACAGGGTGGGTCCCAGAAGTCGATCCGCTGCTGTATGCTGGCGCGAGAACACTAAGACGCGGTGCTTGCGGGCGCGCGGTGCCCCTCGAGGCGCTCGGGAACGCATCCAGCGAGAACGAGTTGATGCTCGACGTGAGCTGCTCCGTGCTCGTCTCCTCTTGCTTCCGATCAGTCCCGCTAGCGCTGTTCGTGTGCGTCGCCAGCGACGACGACGCGACGGTTGCGGCTCGGTTGTGGCGGCGGTGCTCTGCGATCAGCGTGTACCCCGTCATCAACGTTGGGGGCGTCGCCGGGTGGTCGCCAGCGCGTTGCACCGCGACCAACATGTCACTCAGAACGCTCGCGACCTCATCCTCGGGACACGTAGACACCGTTGCCAGCGCCGTCGCGGAACGAGCACTGCCGACCCTGTCCGGCGGCATTTCGAGGCTGCTGAACGACGCCCCGGCGGCCACGCGCATCTTGCGCCGCGGGGCAGCGCCTGCCAGCAATCCTGCGTCGTTCGGGGTCAGCGGAGGACTCGGGCGCTGCCGCTTGCCGGAGATGTGTGCGTCCTCCCCGCCCGCGTTCGAGCCGCTGTCGCTCTGCACCTCCTGGCTCGACTGCTGGTTGCGCTTGAGCTTCCCCACCACACTGGGCTTGTCCTTCGCGATCGTCACCTACGCGAGGCCGAGCGAGCACGTCAGTGTGCGTTCGTCCGTGCTCGGCTCACCACCTCATCGAGCGTTGGAGCGCCAGTCTCCGATGGATACCTTGAGCACATGGCCGTCGTCGAGCTTGTGATGGTGGAAGCGCGTGATCGCC
>SMMQ01003302.1:7605-24163 GCA_008271595.1 [Pythium] brassicae (nom. inval.) | reverse complement strand
GCCCCCCCCCCCCCCCCCAGTCTTCTTTCTTTCGGCACTCATCTTATCCATCCACCTTCTCTCGAAGGACTGACGACGCACCCGCGAGCGGCCGCTGCGGTCGAGTGCCAGGTGCAGATTCTGCAGCGCGCCGCACGAGGAGAAGAGGCGGCGCAGCTCCTCTGGCTGCCGCCCGCGGCCGCAGACCACAAAGAGCCGCGCGCGCTCGCGCTCGAGCTTCTTCCCGTCCAGCTCGACTTGCATGTCAAAGACGACCAATAATGGTGAATGTGATACCAGTTCCAGTATTATGGGAACAATTTGTTCCCAGTGGACCTCTCCCTCGCTTTCAGCACGCTCGCGGTGGTCGCATTGTACAAAACGCATTCCCGAGCAATGATGGCGTCGCTGCTCCCGCCCCCGCTCATCCCGAGCGTCGCGTTCGCGTCGGCGATCCCGGCGTCGCACTCAGCGGGCGTCGCGATGGAAGGCAAGAGCCTCTTCACGTGCCACCAGTGCGGTGCGCTGCTCAAGTTCCGCTCCAGCGCCGCGTCCATTGAAGGTGCACCACCCGCACACACGTCACGAATGAACCTCTCCCTCCCTCTCACTCCCTCTCTCATGCCCCCGCCCGGCCCCCTTTAGAAAAGATCGCGGGGCTGCGGCGTCTGCGCTTTGAGCGGCTCACGAGCGCCGCCGCCGCGCAGCAGCCGCCGCCGTCGCCCAGCAGCTCGGACGACGCGCTGGACGCCGACGCCTTCGACTCGGACAGCTCCCCGAGCGAGCGCACGCTGCTCCAGTCGCCGCGCCGGAACGCGCCGGCGGACGCGTCCGCCGCGGGGCAGACGCCGGTCGTGGTGCCCGAGGTGGTCTGGGAGAACCAGCGGCTGCTGCCCGGGCCGGGCGGCGCCGCCAGCGCGTTCTGGTCGCCCGTCGTGTTCGAGCACGCGGGCCGCATCGCCGCGTTCTACAGCTCGAACCGCGGCATCCTCGGCCACTCGGTCTGCGAGGTCGTGCCGGCGCGCTTGCTGAACAAGCCGCACCTGTGGGTCACGCCCGACTGGGAGGTCGACAGCTCGCTGCCGGGCTGCGACGCCGACGGCTGGGTCTACGCCGCGGACTTTAGCGCGTTCGACCGCGCCACGGGCGGGCTGAGCGAGGCCGCGCTGCGCGGGGAGAGCAGCGCGGCCGAGCGCGTCGTGCGGCGCCGGCGCGTCGTCCGCAAGCGCAAGATCGACGGGAGCGACCTGAGCTGGTTCCAGGAGCTGCTGGACTGCAGGTGCGGCGGCGGTTGGCGGCGGTCGACTGGGGCTGGCGCTGATTGAGTTGCTGCTGTTGTGTGCGTGTGTGGGGGTATCAGCTCGCTGCTGCTGAAGAAGAAGACTCCGTCCTGCCACGACTGCGACACCGCCATGCTCCGCGGCCTCGAGCAGTACGTGGCGCTCGAAAGTGTGTGAGGAACTGTGGTGCTGCGAAACCTAAGCCCCTCCTCTCTCTCTCTCTCTCTTTCTCTCTCTGTGCGGTGTCGATGGTCGACCAACAGGACATTGACAGGGCTGATGCAAGACAGGGAGCAGTACGAGGCGTTCCTCGACCAGTT
Organism: [Pythium] brassicae (nom. inval.); assembly: GCA_008271595.1. Classification (NCBI taxonomy): domain Eukaryota; phylum Oomycota; class Peronosporomycetes; order Pythiales; family Pythiaceae; genus Globisporangium; species [Pythium] brassicae (nom. inval.). Next base: position 22,584 of record SMMQ01003302.1, on the reverse strand, counting down.
TGCGGTCGACGAAGCAAGCGCGCGGTGCGGTCGCGAGGACGAGGCGGACGACGAGAGCGACCCGGCGATGCAAGCGCTCCGAGAGGAGGAGGCGCAGCTGCTGGACGAGCTCGAGTGCCTCGAGATCGAGACGAGCCAGGTGGCGGCGAAGCGCCAGGAGCTCTGGTCCACGGGCAAAGACCTCGAGCAGCTCGTGCGCGGGACGTTCGCGGAGGGCGCGTTCCTGCAGCACCTGCTTGGCATCAGCCGCGACGAGCGCCAGTCGGTCGGCGTGTACTCGGTGCACGCGTCCGACCTGCTGCGCCGCCTGCAGCGCTACAACGTGTTCAACGACGTGTTCCACATCTGGCACGACGGGCTCTTTGGCACGATTAACGGCCTGCGGCTTGGGCGGCTGCCGTCCAAGCCCGTCGAGTGGGTCGAGATCAACGCCGCGCTCGGACAGGCCGTGCTGTTGCTCACGATCATCGCCGAGCGCGCGAACTTTGAGTTCATGCGCAACAAGCTCATCCCGCGCGGGAGCTTCTCGCGCGTCGTGAACAAGGACGGCCGCGAGTACAGCCTCTTTAGCGACGGCGGCATGTTCCGCCGGCGCGGCTTCAACCACGCGATGATCCTGTTCCTCGAGTGTGTGGACGACGCCGGGCGGCGCGCGATGCACGAGGAGCCGGCGATGAAGTTCCCGTACCGGATCCAGCGCGGCAAGATCAACGACCTTCCGATCTCGCTCGGCAACGACGAGCAGTGGACGAAGGCGCTCAAGTGCATGCTCACGCACCTCAAGTGGCTGCTCGCATGGATCTCGAAGCGGTACCCGTGAGAACGAACGAACGAACGAACGGGTTCAAGACGACTTCGTCGAGGGGGTTCATGACGGACGAGAACGCCTGCGTCGAGGCCGGGCGTACAGTGCGTGTTGTGTGATAAGAGAGAGAGAGAGAGAGAGAGCTTTGCCTACTGCTGCTGCTGGTGAATGAGCTGTTGGACAGCGCCGTGGACAGCGGCGGCGGCGGCCACGAGCTCCTCGCGCGTCGTGTGTCGGCCGACCGAGAGGCGCAGCGTGCCGAGCGCGAACTCGCGCGGGATCTTCATGGCCGCGAGCACGTGCGAGAGCTTCGCGTCCGCGTCGCTGCTGCTGTGGCTGTGGCACGCCGAGCCGGCGCTGGCGCAGACACCGTCCGCCTCGAGCACTGTTGCCACACGAGAGCGAGTGAGAGAGAGAGAGAGAAAGAAAGTGAGAGTGGGAGCGATTCCAACGGACTCGGTGCGACGGCAGCCGAACACTCCTTCTGACGTACAGGCGAGCAACTTGACCGCGCTGAGGCCGCGGAAGCTGATGCTCAGCGTGTTCGGGAGCGCGTGCTCCGGGTGTCCGTTCACTCGGAACTGCACGCTGCTGATGCTCGGCGACGCCAGGCGGTCGGTCAGCTCCTCAAGTAGGAACTGGCGGGCCGCGCGCATGTGCGCTGCGTACTCAGTGAGGTGCTCGTGCACCATGGCGCACGCCTCCCCGAGCGCGACGTCGAACGCCACGTTTTCCGTGCCGGCGCGTCGGCCGCCCTCGTGGGAAGCGCCGTGGATGAGCACCGCCGGCGGCGGCGTGCCGGCTCGGACGTAGAGCGCGCCGATTCCCTTGGGGGCGTACAGTTTGTGGCCCGCGATCGTGAGCAGGTCCACTCCGAGCGCGTCGACGTCCACCGGCACTTTGCCAATCGACTGGCTTGCGTCCGTGTGCAGCAGGATCGGCGCGAGTCCGTTCTCGCGCGCGTGCTGCTTGAGCGCCGCGGCGACGTCCGCGATCGGGTTCAGCGTCCCCACCTCGTTGTTCGCGTGCATGAGCGACACCAGGAACGTCTCCGGCGTGAGTGCAGCAAGGACATCTGCCAATCAACCAGCACCGCACGCGTCAGTGGCTGCTGTCGTCACTTACAACCACCACTTAGCATGTGTCCTGACGGGTTGAGCACCTTGCACACTCGTGCGGCCGAACTCGTCGACCCCGAGATACGTGACTTCGAAGCCTTGGGACTCGAGGAAACGACAAGTCTCCAGCACCGCGACGTGCTCTGCGGCGCTCGTAACGATGTGGCGGCGTCCGGATGTCGCGGCGGCGCTGCCCTTGAGCGCCAGGTTGATGGACTCGGAGCCGCCAGAGAGGAAGAGCAGCTCGCTCGGACTCGCTCCGAGCAGGTCCGCCACCTGCGCACGCGCCCGCGCCACCGCGCGCTTCGCGTCGACTCCGAGCGCATACGAGGAGGACGCGTTCCCGAAGGAAGCACTGAGGAACGGCAGCAGCGCCGCCAGCACGCGGGCGTCCACGGGCGTCGTGGCGTTATAGTCAAGGTACACGGTCGTGGCCATTTCGCAATTGTGGACTTCACTGTTCTGTCAGCCACATCGTGCGGTTGGTGTTCACCATGATGGCTATCAAATCAGATACTGTACATCCAAATCACATCTGTTGTGTGGCTCATTCGCAGTCACGATTCGAGACTCTCGAAAGCATCGAGTAAAGTAGTGCACGACCAGCACCACTTGCGAATTCGCGACGCTGGACAAGCACCTCGAGACGACCGACAACTACCCCCAAACATCTCATTCATGACTCGCGCCTGCGATGCCTGAACACGCTGCGACCGCAAATCAGCACCTCCGAAAGAGTGGAGACCTCGACGTGCCTGCTTCAGCAGAAGGCGACGTCCGTGCTGGAGCAGATGGCGAGCAGATCAAGGGCAACAAAGTGAGACCGATCAGTGACGACAGCAGCGACGACGGAAGTGAAGATGAGGGCGACGACGAGGAGGAGGAGGAGAGCGACGATGATGGTGATGATGATGAGGAGAGCGGCGATGACGATGACGATGACGATGACGAGAGCGCCGCGGAGGACGAAGAACGAAGCGCGCTAATGCTCGCGGCCAAAAGTGGGAGCGTCGAGGACGTTCAGCGCCTGCTCGACGCTGGCGCCTCCGTGAACGAACGAGACAATTGCTGGCGTACCCCATTGCTCTTCGCCGCGGAGCACGGCCACGATACCGTGATGAAGCTGCTGATCAACCGCGCGGCCGAGGTTGATGCTTTCGATTCCGACGGCAGGACAGCGCTCTTCTTCGCCGCGAAACATTGTCACCTGGACGCGCTAGTGACGCTCATCGAGAGTGGGGCGGCCGTGTCCCACGTCTCTTCTGGCAAGCACACCCCGCTGAGTTACGCCGCGCGAGGCGGAGACGCGCGCATCATCCAGGAGCTGATCGAGAATGGCGCGTCGGTGAACGAGTACAATTGGGACGGACGGGAGCCGCTGTACTTCGCATCCACGGCGGAGGCGGTGGACGTGTTGATGAAGCACGGCGCGTCTGTGGACGATACTGGCGGCTTCAACCGGACCTCGCTGTTCAACGCCGCAGCCAAAGGCTACGAGGACGTCGTGAAGGCTCTGATTCAGCACGGCGCGTCTGTGGACGCTTTGGACGACGCAAGCGCGACGGCGCTGTTCATGGCAGCCGAGTCTGGGCGTGTTGGCGTGATGCGAGTTCTCCTCGAGAGCGGCGCAGACCCGAATCACAAGGACTGAGACAGCCAGAACCCTCTGTCCATGGCTGCGAAGTCTGGTCACTTGGACGCCGTCACGCTGCTTATCGAGAGTGGGGCGTTGACTGACGAGGCCACAGCTCTGTTGGCGGCCGTGGCTGCCGGACACGCAGACGTCGTCAAGGTTTTGATCGAGCACGGTGCGCCAACTGATATCGAGAACTTCAGCGAGCAGACCCTGATCATCGTCGCAGCCGAAGCCGGTCACGCCGATGTGGTGCGCGTCTTGATCGACAGCGGTGGCGCCTCAGTGACCGAGACGAGCGGGGAGCACAACCGGGCACCTCTGTCCTTCGCAGCGGAGGCCGGGTCGCTGGACACTGTGAAGGTGCTGATTGAGTGCGGAGCAGCGACGGACGTGAAGGACGCCGTCGACGAAACTGCGCTCTTCGACGCAGCGCGTGGCGGACATGTTGCTGTCGCGAAGTTCCTGATCGAGAGCGGCGCATCGGTGCACTCACAAAGTGAAGATGGTCAGACGCCACTGTTCGTAGCCTCGCAGAATGGCCACACGAAGATGGCGGTCGCTCTGATCAACGCTGGATCTGTACTGGACCATCGGTCAAGCGTCGGAGAGACTGTGCTGTTCGGTACGGCTTTTGAGGGTTACGTGAAAACAGTGGCGGCGCTGATCAAGCATGGTGCGATGGTCGACGCGAGGGACGATCGCGGGCGAACTCCTCTCTTCGGCGCCGCTCTCAGTGGCCACGTCGATGTCATTCGCTGCCTGAGGAAACGCGGCGCGGACATCAATGCTACAGACATCCACGGTGGGACAGCTCTCGGGGAAGCCGTCACGTCCGGACACACGAAAGCTGCGTTGAAGCTGATCAAGATGGGATTGCAAGTTAATGGGACGACGTGCGTTGACGTCGAGAGTTCGAGCAGCGTCCGAGATCCGCTCGTTGTCGTCGCCGGCCGTGGCGGCCACATCGAGATCATGAAGGCGCTCGTCCAGGCTGGCGCTTCAGTGAACGTTCGCGGTCACGACGGCGAGACGCCGCTGATATCAGCTGCGAGATGGGAGTATCCTGCTGGCATGAACCTGCTGCTGTCGCACGGTGCTGCTATCCGCGCAGACGCTGTCGGCGATAACGAAGTGCCTCTCATCTCGGGATCGTTGGATACGGCGAGCCAGTTGTGCAAGGCTGCGTTCGAGTTCCGTGACATGGCCAAGCAGATCACAATGAACCTCCAGGAGGTATGCTCCCAACTCTGCCTCCAGGCGAGCGCGAGTGCCGAGATGCAAGCAAGCCACATGCAGACGCTCACGAACATCGTGTTCCGGGTGATGAGACTGCTGTTCCAGATCGAGAAGCGCGAGAATGTGCTGCTGCGCTTCATTGCCAGTCGAGCGATCGTGAGCAAGATCCGGGATCTGCTGGAAGAGGCGGATCACTTTGCCGAGCTGCGGGGTGTTGAGCTGGGAGGCGTTTCTGCGAGCTGGAAGACGAGCTGGGATGGCGACTTCGCCGTTTTGATGTCTCGATTTCGCGAGGCACTCGAAGCAGCAGACGACGAGAGCTTCCAGGGAGGGCATCCGTCGTATCGCGAGTCAGCCGTGCTGCTTCAGTACGAACTGCAACGTCATGACCCGCTGAGCACCGCGGACTCGCGGCAGCTGATGGAAGAGATGAAGAACCGCTTGCTCCTATTGTACGGCGAGGAGAGTGTCTCCGTCCCGAATTGGTTCGTCTCTCGCGACGACGTCGACTACCAAGCGTGGAACAAACTGGAACCGAACGCAGGGCTGAAGAAGGAGCTCGACAAGTACGTCGGGAAGTGGGCAAAGACGACCGTGACGATCGCGACGCGAGTCGAAGAACCGGACTACAGCCACCGTTTCCCGCGTGCCGGTGCGGACTGCAGCGACGACGGTAGCGATGATGACTGTGAGGAAGAGAGTGAGAACGATGGCGACAGCGGCGAAGAGGGCACTGATGCGGCGAGTGCAAGCGACGGCATCGAGAGCGGCAAGAAGAACGGCTCGGAGGGTCACGCTGAGAGCGGCGCTGAATCTGACGAAGACATTGACAGTGGCGATGATGACGCCGAGAACAGCGACGACAACGAGAACGAGAGCGATAACGAGAACGTGGAACGGCCCCCCGGCAAGCTTGGATTTGAAGATCGAGCGGCCAAGTGGTATCAGCTGAGCCACCCGAACGTCTTGGAGCTGTATGGCGCCAACAACATCGGAATGCCGAGCCTGTTCGTGTTCGAGCACTTCCCGAACGGATACCTCGTGGACTTCCTGGGTGCTTCAGAAGAGAACCGGCGGCTGACGTGGAAGTGTCTCCACGACATCGCACTCGGACTCCAGTATCTGCACCAGCGCGGTGTCGTGCACGGTGATCTCCGGTGTACCAACTTCGTTGTCGGAGCAGATCGCACCGCGAAGATCGGCGGGCTTGGAGAGAAGTTCGAGTGGAGCCTTAAAGCCTGGCAATCTCCTGAGATTGTGCGCTCGGGTACGTCTCCACCGGTGACGATTGCCTCCGACATCTACGCGCTCGGGATGTGCGTATTGGAAGCCGTGACGCTCGAGTGGCCGTGGAGCGCGGACAACTCCGGCCTCGACCTCAAGAAAATTGTCGCTCGTGGGCAGCTGCCGCCTCGCCCAGCCAGCATCACCGACGCGCAGTGGGAGTTGGTGAAGAAAATGTGCGCGTTCGAGCCGAGCGACCGTCCGAGCATCGTGTACATCATAGCGCAGCTGAAGAAGTTCGCGACGACGGCAGAGCCAGACACGCCTGCCATCGCCGCAGACGTTGAGGTACGTTGTCGGTCACACTGCATGAAGAAGCGTTGACCTTGTCTCACTGACCGACGTCGACTGGATCTGTTTGCACGCAGGGCAACGAGCATGCCAGCATCGAAGAGTTCGTGTTCCCTGAACTCAGCGGCACGATCCCCGCAGCGCTCCAGCTGATCCGCCACAAGTGCCAGGAGCTCCCCGAGTCGGACTGGATGGCGTCGAAGGTGCTCACGGCACTCGAGTTCGTCTACGAACGGATCCGAGAGCAAGGAAGTCGCTTGACGGACGCAGAGGTCGCCAAGTTTTGCAGCATCCTGTCGCGCGTGCAAGGGTACCTGCGCCGCGCCGTGTCGGAGAAGTCGGTCACTCGCTTCGCGCGGAGCCGCAAGGTCGCGGAGACGCACCACGTGATCTACGCGGAGCTGGACCGGATGCTCGACTTGCTCAATGTGTCTGCGCGCGATCCGATCCGGAGCTGGAAGCGAAGTGCGGACGGCAGAATGAACAGCAGCCAAGCGAGTGACGCGAGCGGACCTGCCGCTGACGACGGGGATGCCCAGAGCAGCGAGAAGCAGGAGGCTGTGACCGTGGTGCACTACAACATCCATGGCGAAGTGTGCAGTCGAGACGAGAGCGGTACCAACGCGTCGTGCGCGCCGTGGCTGCTCCCGTTGAGCGAGCTCATCTTCACGGAGACGGACCGCATCGGCCAAGGCGCCTTCGGTGCGGTGTACAAAGGCGTGTGGCTCGACACGCCCGTCGTGGTCAAGTTCATGGGCTACGAGGAAGACCCAGACACGATCCCGAACTGGCTCTTCCTGCACGAAGTGCGCGTGTGGCACCACCTGACGCACCCGCACGTGCTCAAGCTGTACGGCGCGTGCCACGTCGACAAGCGGTACTTCGTGTGCGAGTTCGCGCCGAATGGCGACCTGAGTGCGTTCGCGAAGCGGGGCGGGAACGAGCGCCGCGTGGTGTGGCAGAAGCTGCACGAGGCGGCGCTCGGGCTCGAGTATCTGCACGGCCATAACGTGGTGCACAACGACCTCAAGTGCGACAACATCCTCATCGGTATGGGCGGCGAGGCGAAGCTGATCGACTTTGGGCTGAGCGCGGTGGTGAACGTGGAGGAGGTGATGGTGGACGTGAAGCGCATGGGGGCGGTGCACTGGAAGTCGCCCGAGTACCTCGTGGGCGGCCGCCCGACGTTCGCGTCCGACGTGTACTCGTTCGCGATGTGCGTGCTGGAGGCGCTGACAGGCGACCTTCCGTGGGGTAAGTCCTCGAACCCGACGTTCGTCAAGTTCCAGGTGAAGAAGGGTCGCGCGCCTGCTCTCCCGGACTGGCTCAGTACGAAGCAGCGAAACCTGCTCGAGCTGATGATGCGCACGGAGCCGGCGTCGCGCGTCAAGATGGGCTTTGTGGTCGACAAGCTCTTCGAGATCTCGGAGGACGAGATGTGAGTGAGGACATCGTACACTGCAGACGTGTACCTACCTCACTGGTGGCATGAGAGCACGTGCTCGACTGGAGAACGCCTTGCGCAGAATGAAACTGAACGACTGTGAACTCGAAAGCAGCCTGTCGCGCGCTCTCTGACCGAGCTCAACAATCTCGACACCACTCGCATTCTGCTGGCCAGCGAACTTGTTCATAGATATACCTTGGCATTCGCTGATGTCGTCACGTGCACTGTCGACCTTTGGGATGCGGGAATCGTCTGCGGCTGCCGCCCACTACCCGCCGAGCAGCGTGCGGTAGACCGTGTACATCATCATGAGCAAGATGAGCCCGGTGCAGTACGTGATCATCCGGCTGATGGCTTGACACGCCACGACGTCGGCCGGGCTCAGGTCGCCGTGCTGGATCTTCCGGTGCGCGAGCACCGTCGCGATCTCTTTCGCCTGCGCGTCGTACGTGTTCCGGTGGGCAGCTTGAGCGACATCTTGGACGTGGCGCCGTCGCAGCGCGTGTCGTACCTCGTCTCGGTGCCAGTCCGGGAGCAGCACCGCGTTCGGCGTCGCACTCTCGGCTGCGCTGTCCGTCTTCTGCTCGTTCCCGTTGGTCTCCACCGGCAACGGACTTGGCGAGCGGAGTCCAAACGCGTGCGAGATTGCCGCGTCGTCGCCGCCGTCCTCCTCGTCCGTGTATGCGCCGTCATTATCGTCGTCGCTCGCAGTGGCGCGCGCGGCGTCTTCGCGCTGCATCAGCGCGCTCTCATCCTCGGCCGCAATCGTGTCCAGGATGCGCTGGATCTCGCCGATCATGCCGGGCTCCACGCCCATCTTCAGCAACACGTCCTTCTCGATGCGCGCAGACCGCGACGCGCTCGTCTCTGCCGCCGTTTTTGTCTGTCGACGCGGCAGCGTTTCGCTCGCCCGCGTGCTCTGGAAGCTGTCGCCGTGGTAGCGCGTGAAGTGGAACGCCTCCGACGCGTTCGACTCGGTCTCAAAGCCCGTGTCCGCAGCCGACGACGTTGGGGACAAGAATGCACCATGCTTCGCGTCCTGGTCACTCTCGCGCGGCTGGTGCTCGCTGGGGGCCGCTGCGTCCAGCGCAGCGTCGCGGCGCTGCGCCTCCGCGTCGAGCGCGTGGCACACGTTCGTCGCGATCTCCGCCAAGAAAATCGACGACTCTGGCGACGCCGCGACCTCGCACAGCTGGTTCATACACTCGCCCGCAGTCGCGATCACCTTGCGGCCCGGCTCACTTGCGAAGAAGTCGATCAAGCTCTGCAGCGCCTCGAAGACCTGCGTGGTCGCGACTTTCGTCTCGGGCGTGTTCAGCGCCTGCGCCACCTTGGACGCGGTGGCCACCGTGTTCAGGAGCACGTCCCGGCCCTGGCGCGACACGGCAGCGTTCACGAACTCGTCTTGGAGTTTCTATATAACCGAGCGCAACCGGAGAGAGTAAGGAACGCGATGGTTAGCGACGTCGACTTTGTGGATCGGACCTTCCCGGTTAAGATCCGAGCGCTTGCTCGCTCGCTCGCTCTCACCTTTGCGGAGCCAGTGAGGGCCTTGCCCTTCTCGGCCCCGAGCACGCCGAGCGCGTTCGCCACCGCGGTCGAGAGCAGCCGCGTGACGTCGCGCGCGCGCTGCGGCGTCATCTTCTTGATGCGCTCCCAGATTAGGAAGCTGAGCACGTGCGGGTTGGCGACCGACGTCGCCAGGCGCGTCGCCACGGGGTTCACGACCTTCTCGTCCACTTTGCTCGTCGCCCAGCTGGGCGAGCAGTCGCAAGTTGCGCGTGAGGTCAGCAGCGACATACTCGGCTGGTTCCGACACTATGAGCAGCAACAGAGAGCGTACCGCACGGCATCGCCAATCATGGTGGTGGCTAGTGAGAGCGCTTGAGCACGACGCGGTTGAAGAAGTGGTTGCTGAGCGCCAACGACGCTAGAGGAGGCTCTGGTGCGTTCGTGTGAGCTTGTTGCCAACTGGCCTGCCTGTTTGTTTGTTGTGTGGCTTCTCGACGAAGATGAGAAATGCCAGCATTTCTATGGCTGACAACCCAGCTTTCGCGGAGATTCATATAAAGCCCAAGTGTTGAGCACGAATGTCGGTTGGAATGTGACCCGAAGGTCGCGCAAACTGGACGGTTGGGGAATGTTGCTTGAAGCGGACACTGGACTCCAGTGAACAGTCGGTCACAACAACTTCCGTTGCTCCAGAAGTGCGTCGTCAACAGGTCAGAGAGGAGGAGCAAGGATGGCGCCGTCCACGGCGAGCACCAAGACGGTGCGTGCGCGTGCACATGGGCTTCGGTGGATACAACACCTCCTGGTTCACGGGACGGCGCTGCTGCACAGTTTGGCGACCAAGTCCCGACGCTCCTGGTGCGACTTTTGATGTGCATGCACTCAGTCACGGTCTCTCGTCGCACAATCATTAACAAAGCGTTCGGCTTCCGTTCACAGGGGAGCGCGTCGGCGGGGATGATTGGACGCGTCTTTTGCCACCCGATCGACACAGTGAAGGCGCGACTGCAGGCGAGCACCGCTGCCTCACGTCAGTCCATGACGACGCACCTGCAGCTCCGCAGTCTCTCGTACGCTGCCGCCGCTGCATTGAACGAGTACTCGCTCTCGTATCCTAATGACGGGTGTATATGCTCGTACGTGTTGGTGACGCGCTCGAGAACAGCCTGCAGCATATCCGAGGGCTCTACCGCGGACTCGGCGTCAGCATGATCGGCTCGGCGCCAGCAACGTGTCTGTACCTGACGTCGTACGAGGTGTCCAAGGACTCGCTTCAGAGCATGCCGGTGTTCCGTGAGAGCCCATCGCTGCTGTATCTCAGCGCAGGCATGCTTGCAGAGGCGCTGAGCTGCGTGCTCTGGGTGCCGATCGACGTCATCAAAGAGCGGATGCAAGTGCAGACGCAGGGGGCGAAAGGAACAGAGCGCGTGTACTACCGCAACACGATCCACGCGTTCGAGACAATCATGAAGTCCGAGCGGCTTCGCGGACTGTACAAGGGCTACGCCGCGACGCTGCTGTCGTTTGGACCGTTCTCGGCGCTCTACTTCATGTTCTATGAGAAGGTAGGCGAGTAACGCTGCGACGGAGTGGCGAGTCTGGATGATGCGTGCAGGGCTCGCTCGTACTCACGGCTCCACTGCTTTGCAGAACAAGGCACTCGCGCAGGAGTATCTTCAGACAGAGCAGCTCCCGCCACTGTACACGCTCGCAGGGGCGGCTCTTGCAGGCGCGACAGCATCGTTCGTGACAAACCCGCTCGATCTCGTCAAGCTCCGACTCCAGGTGCGCATTCCTTCACTGGCTTCGGAGCCCATGCCGCGTCAACCGGCACTTTGCCAAACTGAACCCGATGGCTCGTGCAGGTTCAGCGCGCGTACGCAGCGGAAGGTCAGGCAACAGCGTACACCGGGATCTTCGACGGCCTCTCCCAAGTTGTCCGGTCCGTCCGCTCGCGAGCGTTTCTGGAGCGGTTGTGTGATGCGCCATATCACTCTAATAGCCCGCTTGCCTGCTTGTGCCCTCGCGCTTGCCATCAACCTACTTTGCGCTTTAACCAGGAACGAAGGCGTGATGGCGCTGTACAAGGGCGCGGGAGCGCGGGTGGCGTTCCACGCGCCGTCAACGGCGATCACAATGGCGCTTTTCGAGAGCTGTCGCGCATTCTTCGCCGACATTCTCCAGTGAGCGCTTGGTCAAAGTGACCGAAGGGGTTGTAGAGCAGCGTTGGCTGTGAACATTGGAAAGACAGGGTCTTTGAAGCCTTCCTCGCTTCGCTTGCACATGGCTGACAGACAGGTGCTCCGTGCGAACAAGCGGTCAGTACTGCAATATTTCGTAACTATGCGCTTATTTGGTGGTATATTCGAAATGATCCTTGCTTTCATCGCAACATCTTGCCCTTGACTGAAAAAAAAGCGCGGGAGGGCGAGCCATTCGCCAAAATCAACAGAGCCTGCGATGACGACCGCCGCCGCCGCTGCGTCGCCGCCGCAGAACCCGTACGAGTTCACGCGCGAGGAGTACAATGTGCTGGTGCAGAAGACGCCGAACGCGCAGCTGAGCAAGCGCAGCGAGTACGAGGAGGTGGAGCTCGTCGAGGACTGCACGCTCTACGACCTCTACCGCCAGCCGCGCGCGCCCGTGACGGACCCGCGCGCGACCAAGACGCTCCCGGTGCGCGTGCTGAACGCGGAGCTCACGTGCCCGATCTGCCTCGGCGTGATCCGCAGCACGATGGTGGTCATGGAGTGCCTCCACCGCTTCTGCGGCGAGTGCATCCAGAAGTGCCTGCGGCTGAGCAACCGCGAGTGCCCGTCGTGTCGGATCCACATCCCGTCCAAGCGCTCGCTGCGCCGCGACGAGAACTTCGACGCGCTCATCAGCAAGATCTATCCGGACCTCGCCGCGTTCGAGCGCGACGAGGCCAAGCTCATTGAGGAGATCAACCGCTCGCGCCACTACAACAACGCCTTCACCGAGAGCGCCAAGGTCGGCGCGCAGAACCAGGAGAAGATTCGTCGACAGGTACATTCGGACTGACGACGGATTGCGTCATCGCACTACCGAGGTAACTGACACACACACACACACACACACACTGCCTGGCGCAGCTCGGGAACGGGGGCGGGAAGAAGAAGGCGACGGAGAGCGAGGCGCTGCCCACCGCGGCTCCCAGCAACGGCCGTGCTGCACGGCGCGAGAAGAAGCGATCGGTGTCCGAGTCGGCATCCGACGCGTCGAGCGCGAACGACTCGACGTCGCACTCGGAAGAGGACGACGAGGTCGCGAGGAAGCGGCTGCGCGGCTCGTCGGCTTCTGGGCTGTCGAGCTCGGGGCCGCCATCGTCTGCCGGCGCGGCGGCCCCGTCGGTCGTGAACATCCGCGTCGTGCTGCACCCGGACGAGAGCGCGGACGCGCCGCGCATGAAGTCAAGTATGTTCGTGACACCGACGGCGCTCAAGATCGGCAGCCTGAAGCGCCAGATCGCGCGGTTCCTGAACCTGAGCTCGACCGAGAGCATGCGGATGGTGCTCCCGCGCACCAACTGCGAGGCGAGCGGGCTCAACCGCGCCGCGGCGACGCCCGGCAGCGGCGTGGCGATCCGGAAGGACCTGCTCTTCGACCAGGAGCTCGAGAACCACCTCTCGATCGACGATATTTATCAGCAGTACCAGTCGGACGCGGCCTGGGAGCTGCTGCTGCAGTACCACTTCTCGGACGCGATCGTCAACGGGGTCGCACAGTTCATCTCGGCGGCGAGCAAGTGAGCCAGCCAGGCAGCCAGCCAGGCAGCCAGCCAGGCAGCCAGCCAGACAGCTCACGGTGGATGGCGCGTCAGTAGTGAACGCCAGCACCACGCGAGATAGCGAGAGGCGGGGGAGAGAGAGAGGAAGGCATACAGTAGACACAGGAACGATGAAGTGGGTGCGTGGTGTAACGAGTAGGGAGAACGGAGTCGAAATGCGTTGATACTGGCTGTCGGACGGTCGGTCTCTCTCTCTCTCTCTCTCTCTCTCTCTCTCTCTCACTCGCTTGGCATCGGGAACGCGTCAGGCGGACGGGGCGAGCCAGAGCTCGCGGAGTAGCGGGTCGTCGCTCTCCAGCTGCCGCCGCAGCGCGGTCGCCAGGCTGCGCAGTGACGCCGCAGCGGCCGGTTCTTCAGCTTCCGACAGCACGCGCACGCGCTCGAGACACCAGAGCGCAAAGCGCCGCGAGAAGCGGGTCGCGACGCGCCACGCGACGTCGACCTCCTGCACGATCGCCAGCAGCACCTGCAGGCGGCGAGCGCTCGCATCGCGAGTGTCGACAGCCCCGAGCGCTTCTTCGACTCGTCGCCACGCGCTCGTGAGCTGCTCGCTCGTCAGAACGCCGTCGCCGCTCGCACCGTTTGCTGCCGATACGACGCGCGCTTCCAAACTTCCCAGCGCCTGCACCAACGCCTCCGAAGGCGCTGCAGGAGCCCCACGCGCGCTGCCGAGCGTCGTGAGCACCAACTGCGCGACGAAGCGGCGGTGGCACCACAGAGCCTCGTGGGTAGGGAACGCCGCCATGATCTCTGACACAAACGCGTACTCGGCCACTAGGACCACTTGGACAGCAGCAGCAGCGTGCGCTTGCTGTCCGCTGCCGTCAGCAGCTGGAGGAGCCGCCTCGTGTCGCGCGCGGAGGTCCTCGCGCACGACGTGCTGCCGGTGGTTCCAGCCCGAGTGATCGGTGATGTGCATCGCGCACCAGCGCCGCATCTCCTCGAGCTCGCGCGCGAGCGCCTCCCGCGGCAGCCGCGAGACGATCCAGTGCCGGAAGCTCCACGCGTGGTAGTTGCGCGGCTTCTGCTCCGCCAGCCGGCTGCACACCTCGAGCTGCCGGTGGTAGAACGCATGACGCGCATCGCCTGCCAGCGGCAACGGAGTGGTGCAACCCGTCGACGACTCGTTGGCCGGGGCGGACGCCAAGAGCTGCGTGGCGAGCCAGCGGCGGTACGCCCACGTGTCGATGCTCTTCGGGTGCAGCGAGAACACCAAGTCGCAGAACTGCGTCTCTGCGAGCGCGTCGAGCCGTCCGCGGCGCACGAGCTCCTTCCTGCAGCGCATGCAGCAGCTTCAGTCGCTAGTGTACGACTGCGGCACCAGCAGCAGTGGGTCTCGTGAGGACGCACCGGGTGTTCCACGCGGTGTAGAAGTCGGCGCTGATGAGCAGCACGGCGCGCGTGCAGTCGACAAGGTCCGCCACGAGCGACTCGTCCGCATCACCAGTCTGGCGCAGAGACGGGTTGAGTTCGTGGAATCGCGAACGTGCCTGGCGGAACAGCGGCGGACCGGCGCTCAGCGCGACGCCGAGCTTGTGGTCTTCGAGCACGAAGGCGTTCTCGGGTGTGAGCTCGGGCTCGTCCACGCCGAGTACGAGTCCGATTTCATCGCTGTATGGGGTAAGCAAATGCTCAGACGAGTCAAGTGGTGCTCGCAAACGCAACGCCAAACGACGACTCCTGCACGGCGCGTGGGTGCGTACATGAGCGGGTCCTGCGCGAAGAGCTCTCGGAGGCGTGCGAAGAGCGTCAGCTCCGGCATCTTTTGCGATCCGGTCACTTGACACTCAAGCGAGGAGTGACCGTCCCTCTAATAAGGTGATTGTCGAGTTCCGTGACGCC
>SMMQ01003299.1:10929-22975 GCA_008271595.1 [Pythium] brassicae (nom. inval.) | reverse complement strand
TGGCTGCCAGCAACTGAGCGCATCAACGAGAGCAACAACACCGATACGCCAGCGTGATACCAAGACCGTCCAAGACACGAAACGAGGCGGTGCACTCGAGTGTGGGGACTGTACTTACAGACCTAAGAAACCACCAGCAGCCGCTGTGTTTCCTTGAAAGCCGATCGGTGAAACAAGAGTCCTGTATGTAGTAGGAAGCTGAAGGAGCAGTAAGACAAGATCGCTCCCCTGACGGTGTTGAGTTGCTGCTGGTGCCTTTGGTCATCCTCGGTGCTCCAGCCCTCGTCTTCGCGAAATGACGAGTTTGCCCACGTCCTCCGCCACCCTGCATTTCATCACTACCAGCTCGACAGACAAAAGATGTTTTGGATCGCTTTTTTGACCTCGCAAAATATGATCACACAGCATACAAAAAGCAAGTCTAATGCGCTTCGTCGCCCCTCTTCCCGCCAAAAATCGGCGCGTTGGCGCGGTTTTTCGACTGGCCGGCGGCAGTGCAGCGAGCAGTGCGACTCCATTCGGAAATTCGCTCGCCGTCCCGCCCGCCCCACCCACCCCTGTCGTCCCCACCCCCGCGCAGCTAGCCATGTTCGAAGCCCGCCTGCCGCAGGGCCGCATCGTGAAGCTGATCGTGGAGGCCATGAAAGATCTCATCTCGGAGGGCAACATCGACTGCACCAAGTCCGGGCTGGCGCTCCAGTCCATGGACGGCTCGCACGTGTCGCTCGTGTCGCTGCTGCTGCGCGCCGAGGGCTTCGAGCACTACCGCTGCGACCGCAATATCTCGCTCGGCGTGCAGACCGCGTCGCTCTCCAAGATCCTCAAGTGCTCGGGCAACGACGACGCGCTCTCGCTCTCGGCCGAGGACAACGGCGACGCGCTCAACATCATGTTCGAGGCTGCCTGTGCGTGCGCTGCCTGCCTGTTGCTTGCTGCACCTTGCTCGGTGTAGCGTGTGCGTGTGTGTGCATCCCAGTGACTGACGCCTGTTGTGTATGGGGCTCGAAACGTGTGTGTTGTCTGCAGCCGGCGACCGCGTGTCGGACTTCTCGCTCAAGCTCATGGACATCGACAGCGAGCACCTAGGCATCCCGGGCACCGAGTACGTGGCGACCGTGCGCATGCCGTCGTCCGAGTTCCAGCGCATCTGCCGCGACCTGCAGACTATGGGCGACACGTGCACCATCTCGGTGAGCAAGGAGGGCGTCAAGTTCTCGGTCTCGGGCGACCTCGGCGCGGGCAACATCACGCTCAAGAACAACACGGCGGCGGAAAAGGAGGCGGACCGTGTGATCATCACGATGGAGGAAGCCGTGGAGCTCACGTTCGCGCTTCGCTATTTAAATATGTTCGCCAAGGCCACGCCGCTGTCGGAGACCGTGACGCTGTCCATGTCGCCGGGCATCCCGGTCGTCGTCGAGTACGCGATCGGCGAGATGGGCTACATCCGGTTCTACCTTGCGCCCAAGGTCGAGGAGGACGACTAAGCAGTCCGGATACGTGCGCGCGTCGCACCCGCCTGAAGTGCCCGCCGTAGGACCCGTCAGACGCCTTGCCCCGCAGCATAGAGCGAGGAGGCACCTCGACAGGCGCCTTGACAGGGTGGTTGGTACCGACCCCCAAAAGTATCAATATATGGTTTCAGACTTTGATACCTTTGATACCCACCTGCCTGCCACTCGGCAAGTGCGAGTCGCAGAGCGCGACAACAGCCAGCGTGTGTGTGTACCTCTCTGCTCTCTCTAACACCAGGAGAGCGCGGATCGAATGCGCTCGTCTCGCTCTCGTCTCTCTGTCTCTCGCCTACGCCGCCCACTTGGCCAAGTTCGAGTACGTGACGTAGAAGAACGTGAGCACGCCGAGCACGATGACGAGCGAGTCGCAGACCTTCTCCGCCACCGTCGGGTGCGGCTTGAGCTTGAGGTAGAACAGCGGCGGGTACACGAAGCTCAGCGGCACTGGCGCCACCGACCAAAAGAACAGCACCAGCGTGAGCCTCTCTCAATCTCTCTCTCTCTCTCTCTCTCTCCCACACACACATCACGCAACACGAGCCAACAACGCACCGCAGCAAAAGGCGCCGACGATCGAGACGAAGAGGTCGAGGCGGTTCTGCCCAAAGTACGCGATCGAGACGGTGACGACGACCGCGAGCGCGCGGAAGCAGTTCTTCGCGAGCTTCTTGCCGGACGCGCGGCGCGGGAAGCCGAGCATCTCCTCCATGATCTTGACGGCCGGGAAGAGGAAGAGCGGGTACGACAGCAGCTGCGCGACCGAGTAGCCGAACTGCACCGAGACGGACCAGCCGGAGCGCGGGAGGCTCGACGTGACCATGGGCTGCACGGCGCCGCCGAACGCGACGTAGTTGACGCCGGCAAAGACCGAGTAGAACACGAGCAGCCCGCCGACCGTGGCCACGAGCAACGCCGGGAACTTGGCCTGCCGCGCCTTCGTGAGCGCACTCTGCGTCGGCAGCACGAGCCCGATGCCCTCGAACGTGAAGACCGCGGTGCCGATGAACACGGGGTAGTCCTGGTCGTTGAAGAGCACGACGTCCTGCGGTCCGCGATCGGCGAGTAGTGAGAGGCTGTTGCCGAGGATGAACGCGAGCCCGTAGAGGATGAACACGTCGGCGATGAGGTTGCTGATCGAGAAGTAGCTGATGTAGCGGATCCAGGACAGCGGGATGTAGACCGCGATCTGGAGCACGATGAGCGCCGACGTCGACACGTCCGCGCCGAGGAACGCGAGCACCTGCTGCATGTTCTGCGCCACAAAGATCACGTACGTGCAGCAGAAGCCCGCCTGCATGAGGATGATCGAGAGCTGCACCATGCGTTTGCCCCAGACGCCGTACGCCTCGAAGCCCACATGGCCGTACGTGCCGCCCACGAGCGCGCGGCACTGCAGCAGCCGGAGCATCGCGTACACGGTCAGCGCCGCGACGCCCGCGAGGCAGAGCGGCGAGAAGAGGATGCCGCCGCTGCGGAAGCCGTCCGGCAGAAACAAGATGCCCGTGCCCACGAACGCCTTGAGCAGCGTCAGCAGCGCGTGCCAGAGCGTCGTCGTCTTCTCGCTCTCGCCCTTGCGCGGGCTCAGCGAGAGCTCGGCGGCGCTCACCAGCCTCGTGTGCTCGGACGGCGCACTGCCGCATGCACAGATACAGGCGTAGTGGCAAGGTGAGCTCCCCGCCCACCACTGTAGCAAAGCGCAGAGCCCCTCCTAACAATGACGCAAAGCGGACGCACTCTTTCGCGCCGACTGGGCGGCGGTACGGCAGCGTGAACACGGGCGTCTGCAGCAGGCTCTCGGCGCGCTCCTTGACCTGCATCTCGTCGTACTTGTCGTCGTCCTGCGAGAGGATGCTGCCGATGAACGGGTCGTACACGCTGTCGATCTTGTCGAGGATCTGCTCGCGCAGCGCCTTGGAGACCGTGGCGGGGCGTTGCGCGGTCACGTGGTGGCGCCGGAAGCCGCCGGGCACCGCGATCTCGAGCGCCTTGCGGTCGCCGAGCGGCGCCGCAGACGCCGGCGCGTCGTCTTCGAGACGGCCGGGGTCCGAGTCCCTGCGCGTGTGCGCCGACGGAGCGCTCGCCGCCTTCTTCACGTCCCACACGGCGTCGGCCATGAGTGTCTGTCGCTGCTGCCCTGGTGGTGAGAAGGGTGGTGGTGTGGGAACTGAGCTGGAGGCGGAAAAACGTCGTGTGACGCACTGGTATTGACGCGCTGACATGGATCTTTCGATTAGGCAGCTGTGGGGAATAGGAAATTGTCTGGTTCTGCGGTGCTTGGATTAAGTTATGGCTTCAAGTCAAAAGCGTTAGAATTAGTTAGAACTGCTACACAGGTATACTTAAACAGCATATGAGTTTTCGACTGTGAGATTGAAATAGGAACTAGGAAAACGCGAAAAAAATACTGATGAGCAAACAACCAGTGCCTATTTTTTTATGTTTTTATGTGTGTATTTGAACATTTTGATGTAAAAAAACAAG
Organism: [Pythium] brassicae (nom. inval.); assembly: GCA_008271595.1. NCBI lineage: Eukaryota > Oomycota > Peronosporomycetes > Pythiales > Pythiaceae > Globisporangium > [Pythium] brassicae (nom. inval.). The sequence continues at coordinate 18,980 of SMMQ01003299.1, read as the reverse complement.
CGAAAAGTAAAGCGGTTTCTCTGGTTTCACTGAAACCTGAAAAAATGAAGATGTTAACACCCAGTCTCTGAGTCAAGGAGGCAAAGCCCAATACTAATGTGAAAAATATCATAATGACCCCGATCAGCGAGGTTAGATACTCTCAGAAAGAATTTTGAGTTGGGATCAGTACCATTCAAACGCATTTTCTATTCGGCGAGAATGATCACAGCAGCAGACGACTCAACGCTGGAGTACCAAATAGGAACGTGAAAATTTGTGAATGCCAAACATTATTTACATTTAATAACAAAATTGGCATTAAAAATTACGGGAGATTATTATTTAACAGTCATTTAATCGATTCTAACGTCCTGACGTCCCAAATTGTTTTTGTCTTCATGAAAGTCGAGAAAATGTTCTAGTCACTCAGTCTCAGAGTTAACCAGGCCAAACTTTGTGTAAAATACAGAAATGTGAAAACTAAATTCAAGATTTTTTCAAGACTGCCAAAGCGTACGGAAGATAGCACAGTATTTCCTGGTTAAGATGGTCGTGGTTCGAGGCCCATCCAGCAAGTCAATGCCGTGTTATCTGCCTGCCAAAAACGTGTCTCGCCGATTTTGGCTCGACATGGTTATCGTTTTCGGATTTGTAGTTCGCGATGTGACGATCAATCGCAGGTTTGACAGAAACAATGTGACGATATTATCTTTTTACGTCGAATTCTCCAAATGTCTGTTAAAATTGGACTTTTCAAACACACAACATCAGTAAATTGTCGAAAAAAATTATGATCGATACAGAAGATATTCGATCCCAAAACTCACTATGCTTGACACGGATCGATATCGAGAGACTGCATAGGCTCAACTGTGGCTCATTAAAATTGGGGGTGCGATTGACAGTCCCAGTTGTGCGTACAGCAGCAATCGCTGCACATGCTGCCTGCACAAACACGTAATTTAATCAATATCACATTTTAAACCTAACACGTTCAGATTAATTAAATAGTGTCAAACAGACTCCACACCCGAGGTTGCAAGCAACACTGTTATTCACGTGTTGCGCTGGCGCATGTGCGCATAAGGGTTTGCCTTATTTGCCTCAGTATTGACGATTTTTTGCTTTTGGGGCCTGGATGCGTTTGACACCCAGTCTCTGTTGTCGAACACAAGTCTTGTGTTTGATAACGGTAAGATTTTGATTGTGACTTGACATTAGCATACAAAATATGGTCCCTGAACTCGATAGTCCAAACTGAAATTGTTCCTCATTTTTGAGCGATAGAACTGTGAGTCGTCTGTCTGGCGATTATTATTATTAAAGGCTTCTAATATAGTGGCACACGGATATTCTTCTATTTTAACACACGTCTTGATGATAATGCACTTTCTATGTCTAAATTGTTGTAGAAAGTACAGAAGTCCAAATATGTTCTTACTCGCCTGTAATTTATAGCAACTAGGATGGACACGCCGCATCCCAAACTTATTTATGGGCATAGTTCAGGTGATCGATACGTGCACAACAAAGACAACGTACTCGCAACAATGAGTGTTATTTGAACTGCTTTACGAACCCATGATATGTAGCTCCATTCTGCAGCTAGCGAGGATTTGGATAAATTGTTGCGCATTTCGTGAGTTCTTGCTCAAATGATATTGGAGAAGTATATATGTGCTGCTCTTACGAATCTCTATCTCTTTGTGTGCAAATTGGTCAGTGTAACGGCTGATTGCAAAAGTTTTAGGGTAGAACGTGCTCCTTCTATACATATAAAACTGACATTTGACCTCTTTTTTTGCGAAATGATTGCGTTATTTCCAAAATGCCATCCCTTTAGCATACTAATTCCAGGACAAAAACCATCATTTAATAAGAAGCATGGGAAATAGTGAATCTTTCACTTGTCGCGAACAGAGTAGTATTGTTTTACTCACATGAAATTAATATGGTAATTTTTAAGATTTGTAGAAAATGTAATATCAAACGGTGCCTCCGTGTACCTTCGCCAAGGTATCAAACAGGTGTGTCCTTTCCTCCAACACGTGAGAAACCTCAACGACTAATTTCGTCGCACTCCAATACGAATTGATAATGTATCTATTTTGTCGGATTCTTTTGGCTTTCTTAAGTGAGATACGAGTTTCCCTTTTTATACTTTTGAGCCGTATCCAAAAAGTATAAACATGGGAGAGTAAACGGTAGGGGGTTTAACGATCATTGCGCATGCCCGTGATTCACCGAGTTGCCTCAATCGCTCTCAGAGCATGCGTGTACAGAACGCTCACCATAGACGGGTGTGATTTATCGCAGCGCTCTATCGGCTGCCGCTGTATTATAGGTATGCGCTGCTTTGAAGTACGGCCTTACGAGGCACTCTCATCTCGTTGCCGTACACGCGAAGCAGAGCCTTGATAGACGACTTCATCGACCTGAAGCAGCGCCCAATCGGAAAACACCCGGGGCTATAAAAACCCAAGCTCAACTAAACGATGGCGTCACACAGCTGGACACGCCCTTCTGTCTTGTAGAGCTTTGGAGTGCTGTCCACTAGAGCGAGGACGAATTTGCTCGTATAGTGACCTCCTACTACTGCCAATTCATGTACGGTGTCGTGCACCGCAGTGATGAACACCACATTTTGCTCCCTCGTGATAATGCTGCGCTCAAGTTGGTGCAGCGCTAGGCAGCCAGGAACAGACATCGCGCAGCGGATCTGTTAGTTTGCGCCTTTGGCGGCGGCAGCTGCGCGAACGCCCGACTTGGCGCATATTTGCATACACTGACAGTCGAAGTTGTAGTTTGTCTCGTCGAAGAAAATGATTTAGTCGCCTGCATTCTTGTGCGCGAGAAGCTGATCAATGAACGATTTACAAGCTTTTACAACCTTTATTGAATTAAAAACAATGAAACGAAACGGAGAGCGTTTACAGCCAATTTTACCTAAGTACCAAACTCCATTTTACTCTTGTAATGGATACACAGCCTGTGTCATGAGTTTCACTCGGATTGAGAAACTGAGCACACGAACAGCCGTGTTTCGAACTGTTCCTTCCGATTCTAACCCTCTTTTCTATTGTGATGGGTTTTGCAAAATATATGAGGGTGAACAAATTTCTCTTAAATTTTGGCGCGTATTTTTTGCAAGTCACAAATTCCGACAAAAAGGGCAGTAATTTTGCATTTGAGCAATTTTTGGATGTGGTCCACTCTTCACCACTTCGCGGCCGAAGTGAAGAACGAACGAAGTGAAACATGAAAGATGTAGTTAAAACTTGAAATATGAAGATTTTAATCCCCATCTTTGAAGCAAGAAGACAAAGCCCATACAAAGTGTTAACTGTGAAAAACGCATTTTGCAAATAGGGGTGTTCAATTTGGGTGCTGAAACTCTGTTTCACATAACGAGTCGGGGTACAAATCACTTTGTTCCGCAGCATGAGTCTGAGCTTATATTAGGTGAAATTAAAATACCTCATGTACTTTGCTCGATATTATAAAAGGGATTTGAGCGAAGATAAATCGTCTTGGTGCATAATTCAAAGTGGACAGTCAAGTTGAATACCACAATATAACATTACCATATTCCCTTAGTAAATCCGGATGATTGCTTGTTCCGGACACTACCCGTTGTTATTATCAAATATTACACACGTAGTATTGACTCAAAGGGAAGAATTATTTTTATGTGAGCTCATAAATTTAGAGTACTACTCTGTCCCATAAATCAATCGACATTTAGTTTGAATGGATGTTGCGTGTGAAGTTATAAAAAAATTCCAGTGCTGTTTTCACTGTGATCATCAAGACGCACTCAATAAACCGCCTAATTTTTTACAGCATTGTTCGTAAACCGTAAAGCAACAGCGCTTTTTTGTTTTGCTGCAGATCAAAAATTTATATAAATAATCATGCGTAATGATGTTAATTTGAGTGATAGTTTATCAAACTACCTGAAAAAGAGGATGATAACAAGCTGAACATGAATATTTTTGTGGATTCGCGTAAAAAAAAGCGCTGCGAAGATATATGCAGAGCAAAAATATCGAGATTTTTCTCATCGAGCGCCACTTTTGACCAATCAAAAGTCAAGAGATAATATCACTGCAGTCTAATGATAAAATTGACACATTATATGAAAAACTGATTTAAACGTATTTCTCTGATGATATTCGTCCAATCAAACAAAAAAGCTTCCTTCGAAAAACCTTAATGTCGATTGTTTTTTGGGACAGAGTAGTATGCCGTTAACCAGTTTGTATATTACTTGGCTCACACCATATAAGAAGTCAAACATTCACTCTTCGGTCATTGCATTTGGAGTGTCCGGATTTACAAAAGGGATATGGTATACCGTTTTCCCCACGTCAATAGAGGCCCCAATATGCAGGGGTAATACCATGACGATCAACCCGCGAAAGCAATTGAACAAAGTTATGTCTGTTTGGCGCGGTGCCACTAGTAAATCACCTTGTTGCCCTTTGTGTCACGTCACAGACAGCGCGCGAGCCGATGGTCTGCCACCTTCAATTTAATGCATAAGCACGAGCCAGAGCTCACCATCTCCCTCCAGTTTGTCCCGCTTCATCAATACAAAAGCCCGAAAATGTTGTAATATTTTGTTATAACCCCCTATTTATTTTCTTTGAGTCACTATTTGCATCGATTTTTACATTTGAATCGTATTTTGGAATACAAGGCTCTTGCCCGGCTTTCGCCCTGGGAGATATCTCCCCATTCGATCGTTAATCCCTCTATCCAATTGAGTCTCTCCTTCTCTTGTTCTCCTTCCTCTCTTTATATCACTATCTCTTAGTCCCTATTTTACTTAGCACACGCACACACTACACGCAGTCCTCCTCACTCCCGTTCCATCAATTGAGTTGCTCTATCTTACTCATTGCCCTCTTTGTCTGTCTGCTATCTTTCAACTCGGTGTCACGTGTGCACACAATTACTCCTCTCTGTATTTGCAATCTTCTAATCAGATGTCTGGCGATTTTAAAGGATCTCCGAATCAGACGTCTGGCAATTTCAAAAAAATATTTTTGTGGCAAACTGAGATTCTTCTATTTTTGTCTAACGGCTCGGCGATACCAATCTATGTCTGTCCAAAGTTTGACCAAAATACCAAACTTTAGATATTATCTCACTATCCTGCAATGCATAGTGTATGTAGCATCCAGTACGAATAATTCACTTCACGCGCTACGCCGCACCCAGTTCAAATGATCAGAACTCGTACGTCGTACATCACATACCTACAAACTAGTAAATAAGAAGAACTGCCTTGCAGACCACAATTGTGTAGATTATCACCGTTCTGTCACCGCGGGATTCGTCCTCTGATTGGTCGGAAATGAAAATTTCACCGCCACGAGTTACATTCGCTCGGCTTAGGCTTTTGTGAGGGAATCTCGGTTTAGGGTTGCGGTTATGCTCCACAAGTTTAGGTTGGGTGAGGCTATATAAAAATAGATAGTGTCTAGGGGTTATGTTGACTTGAAAATTGTATAGGAGAGTGACGGTTACGCTTGGGTACAGTACTGGGTTACATTGATTATATTATTCTATGTAGCCTTGCGCTGTGCTCAGTTGCTTTTGGACGAATCGCGTTGTGGTTACGGTGGAGTACGCGGTGAACTTGCACAATCATGTGTAATATGTCCTTTCAGGGACCTGTAAATGTTTATAGCAGAAATTCGGAGATATTTCAATCTTCAAATGCTATCTCTCCGGATGCTTTGTTGAGGTTATTTACAACGGCGTCTTGCTCCAATTATCAGGGACAGTTTAACTCAAAATGTTGATTTGGTTGAGCAATAATTAATGTTTTTATACTTTTTGTCGGAATTTTTGTTTTCTTGAGTTAGAGACTGTTAATAATCATCAATCTTTTTTGACGAACAGACCCATTTTTTGCCACTAGGCTCTTGCCTGGTCTTCGCCCCGGGGGGTATTCCCCTTTCCATTCACCCCACTTAGTCATGTTATGTTATGTGTATCTCCCTTTGTCGCCCTTCCTCTCTCGCCCTTCATCTATTTCCCCTCCTCAATTCCCCCCCCCTCTCTATCTCTCGTTCGTTCTCACTCTCGCTCTATCACACAGCCTCCTGTCGACCTTTCTTTCTCTTCATCTCACAATTTTGACAATTCCCGTCGCTCCCATTCACCTCTCTCCTGCTCTCACACTTTTGACACTCCCCGTCGCACTACTCCTCTCATCGTCTTGCTCGCCATGTCTTCTTCCGTTCTCTTCGCGTTTGTGAATCAATACCAGACGCCTGCTCACCTAACTCAATCTCGACTCCATAACTCACTCTGTCTCTTCAATATCGTTCTTTTCTGTACTCCCCCGTCGTGCATCCCCGTCCTTCTTCCTTTTCACTGATAGTGTGCATACTTTCCGTTGCTCGCTCGCTCACGCCCGCTAACTTTCTCTCTCTTTCTTCCTTTGTAATCGAGTGTCACTTCAGACCAATATTTGAAGATATATGTTCTCTTTCTAAGCGGTAAATAGGAGCAAAATCGAGGCAAATTTGCGCTTTTATACCCAAATTTGTACGGCTATCGTGCGCATATCACTACCGTTCCATTAACACCCAGTATCTGAGTCGAGGAGGCGAAGCCTCATACACAGGTTTTAAATGTGAAAAAAACTTTTCGAATATGTCTCGGATAAGCGATGTTAGACATTCATCTGGAAGCTCTTCGAGTTGAAATCAGGACCATTTAATCACATTTTCTGTCTGATGCGTATGAGCACAGCTATGACGATTTCAAGAACGTACAACTTTGGTGGCATATCGAGATTCTTGTAAGTTTAGCACACAGCTTGACGGTAATGCACTATATATGGTCAAAATGTTACAGAAAGTGCATAAGTTTAGATAATATGTTATCATCCTGCAAAATATTGTATCCGGGACGTACAAGCCTCTTTCAATGCCAATTCGTGGGCACAGTTCAGGAGACCAAAACAAACGTGGCGTACGGCATGTCCCTTACATAACGGTGAATACGATAAACTAGATTACAGACTCCAATAATGTGCATTTTTGTACTTACAGATGCCTCTAATATATTTTTCGAGATCCGGAGAAACCGTAACATTCAAATGTTGTTTCTCTTGATATATCACCGTGATTGCAACTAGATGCGTCCGTGCCTCCATCACCAGTAGCACCATCTTACAAATTTTCGTTATGATTGGATAAGAATTGACGGTGTTTTTTTATTTTCGTCGGAAATTTTTGGCCTCTTTGAGTCAGAGACTGGGCGTTAAAAGATACACATGTAATAAGTGCAGCATTATAGTTCCGTGTTAGAACAAACACAAGGTATTCCCAAATTAAGTATAAAGATCAAGCGGATTAATCAGTTAGCAAGGTGTCCAATTGGTGTAAACAAAAAAAAATGTTTAATACCACCGCCTTCATTAAATCAAGTCCCTGCGAGGATACACTTTTTACCCACTCATCGTCTTCAAATAGAGAGGCAGTGGTAACGACCTTCACGCTGTTGAAGAAAGTTGCGAGGCGTATTTAGAAAACATCATTGGCAGCGTCCGTATCGACATCTTTGAAGGATCATGGTACTTGATTAAAAAGCAATGTATCACCTAGACAATTTTACGACAGCACGCCGTCCAAAATCGCTCTATGTACGAGTGTCATTCCTCCTCGCACTGCCACAGTTGTTTTCACAGCGCGTATAATAACTGCAAGTATTGCCTTGTAAACGATTACACGCGGTCACATAGAGCTCGGTCGGCTGGAGTGGAGCCGAGGAAGGGAGACAGGGGTCCTCTTGTCCAAGGATTATTTCCCAAACAAACTCGGTCAGAGAAGATGTTAACACAGCCAGAGATTATACAGGTTTATAGAGGCAGTCGCGGCCACGACCAAATTTCTCCACATCGCGCGAGCCTGACCGCTCTCGCAGTTACGGTTAGCCACCCACCCTTGAAGCGGAAAGCGCCCAAAATGCTTGTGGGCTACGTCCATTGCGAAAAAAGCCTACCAATAAACATCTTATCGATGGCAAGGCAACAAACGCGTGAAGTA
>SMMQ01003298.1:22883-41078 GCA_008271595.1 [Pythium] brassicae (nom. inval.) | reverse complement strand
ACAGAGAGAGAGAGAGAGAGAGAGAGAGAGAGAGAGAGAGAGAGAGAGAGAGTACTTACTCGTACACTCGACCCTCAGACAAACAGCGTCATGTGCGCGAGGTCAGGCTCGTCCAGAGAGGTTCAAGACGTCCTCCGGAGCGAGTTCGCACTCTGTCATGAGTTCCAAGAACTGTGGCGAGCGCTGCGCTGCTCCGTTTCAGCTCGTGGAGCACCTCAAACAGTTGTCCTGTCCGAGTGGGATGTCGAGACAACAGCTTTCATCCGTTCTGCCTCAACAAGCTCCACTCCCGTGCCAGGCGACACAGCCCAGGCCACTCACTCACTCCACTTGAGCTCCTTCGTGCACTTGTCATTATTACCGGTACATGTTCAGTATTGAGCTCTTGGTGTGAAAGCACAAGAGCCGACTTGGGAGCAAGATGGCGGTGAGCCCGAACGCTTCCACGGCGCCGCGCCACGGCCGCGCGTTCGGCGCCGTGTTCGACCTCGACGGCACGCTGCTGGACACCGAGGGCATCAGCGAGCAGGCGATCGACCGCGTGGTGGCGGCGCACGGCCGGCGCCACTCCACGGCGCTGCACAAGACGCTACTTGGCCGCCCGAGCGCCGAGTGGACGTCCATGGTGCTCGACGCGTTTGAACTGCACGGCGTGCTGGAGCCGCTCGAGCTCGCGCGCGAGTGGGAGCGCCACCTGCACGCGATGTTGCCGGAGGTGCGCGCGCTTCCCGGTGCGCTCGAGCTGCTGCGCGAGCTGCACGCGCGTGGCGTGCCGCTGGCGCTTGCCACGTCCTCGAGCACGCACGCCGTGGCGGCCAAGCGTGCAGCGCACCCAGAGCTCTTCGCGTACTTTGCGGTGGTCGTGTGCGGCGACGACCCGCTCGTGGCGCGCGGCAAGCCCGAGCCCGACATCTTCCTGCTCGCCGCCAAGCGTCTGCGCGCCGCTGTGGCCGCTGCACGAGGCGGCGCGGGCGCTGGAGCAGCAGGGGACGCGGGTGCGGAAGAGCTCCCTCGTTGCGTCGTGTTCGAGGACTCGGCGCTTGGCGTGCAGGCGGGCAACGCCGCCGGCATGTTCACAGTCGCGGTCCCGGACGCGCGCATCTACGAGGATGCGGCCGAGCGTCAGGCGCTGTACGCGCACGCAGACGTCATCATCGCGTCTCTCGCGGACTTTCGCCCGGAGCACCACGGCTGGTGAGGGGGAGGAGGTGGGCTCCTGCGCCATCCTGAATGGGCCCAGGGACATACCACGAATCTATCAATATAGAGTTGATGAGCTCGTGCGTGTCGTCCTCGCATTTCTCTCGAGCTTGCGTGGCGACAGACAGCGCGCAGGAACATGAAGACCCCAAGCGTGACGGACCCGCACCTCAAGGACGTGTACGACACCTGGCTCAAGGGTCTCCGCGAAGACGACCCAGCGAAGTTGGTCAAGCGACTCCAGCGCCGCGCCGCCACCGCCAAGCACAACGGAGCCGGCGCCAGCAGCCATTCGACGACGACGAAGAGCACGCTGCGCGCGCTGCAGCGGCCGACGGAGGCGAGCGCGTCCAAGCACGTCGCGCAGCGGGAGGTGCGTTCGAGTGCTCTGAGTGGGGCGCCTGCCAAGCGACTGACGCTGCGGTGCTCCAGGATCCCAAGCTCCCAGCACTCGTCCAGACGAACGCCTCGCGCGAAGACGCAGAACTCCAGCGACAGGACGCGCAGCGCCGTCGCCACCAAGCGACCGCGGATGAAGCGAACTGCGCCACGTACGCGTACCGAGCGCCGTTGGAGCCCGGCCTTGCGTTCTTCGTGCTGCTAGCGAGCGCTGCCTGCCGCGCTACAAACACGACGGCGAGTGACATCGACGGGTCCCTCCGGTCGTTCCCGATTCGCATTCCGCCGACGCTGGTCCGGACGCGCAGTTGCCAGAAGAGCTCTGCTACGCGCATCGTGCTCCTGTTCACGCAGGCGGAGCGAGACGGTGATGAGTCGTCGCTCGTGCTGCACGCGCAAGAGTTTGCGACGGAGCAGCAGTTCCGGGCGCGGCGGCAGGGTCTCCTCCGGATCTTCACAGAAGGCGGCGGGGAGCGGACGCCGGAGCTCGACGGACCTGTCGCCGTGAGCAAACACGGGAACGACAGCTGCAAGCGCAACGACACGTTCCTGCTCACGAGTGTTGAGGACGTGGAAGTCGCGCTCGACTCGCTGTGGAGCGCCCACGGCGACATCGGCGGTGGCCCTTGCGCAATTCAGAAGCTCGTGAGCTGCAAGGGAGGAGCGAGCGCTGCAGGGAGCAGTGGCCGCAAAGCGTGGGTCGCTCGCCCCGTGTACCGCAAGAAAGACAGAGCGTCCTGGGTCTGGATCCTCACGGACAGCGGCAGCTCGGAGCTGACAGACTCCAGTCACGACGCCTGCCAGATCGTCCGGTGCGCAGGCAGCCAATCGTGGGTGGAACCGCGCTTGCTTGCGGCGGCGTGCAGCCAGCGCCTCGAGGCGCTGCTGCGCGTGTCCTTCAGCGAGCTGGCGCTCGACCTGATCCAGGACCACGGCGGCAAGTGGTGGCTGCTGCAAGTGAAGGCGTTCCGCGTCCGGAGTCCGCCACGGCGTCGCCCGCTCTCCGCTAGCGTGGACGAAGACGCGACGGTCGCACGGGAAGACAGCGGCGGCGAGAAGCGCGTCAAGTCCGCCCCCGACCGGTTTGGAGGCGCGAGTGCCGGAGGCACTGCAGCACTCAAGAAGTGGCGATGCGCCGGCAAGTTCTGCGGCACACACGACGGCGCCGACTTCGTCGACAGCTTGGCGAGCGCTGCTTTCTCGGCGTCGCCGAGCGGGTACTGGACCAAGAAGGTCTTGCTGAGCTGCGAGTTCTTCGACGCGTACATGACGCAGCGAGATATGAGCCTCACGAGCGGCTTCGCCGACGTCAGCGCCGCGCTGGCGTTCCACTTGCAGTACCAGATCTCCAAGCGCGAGCGCAACCAGCTGTACGAGCCGCAGCCGCTCTGCAGCGCCTGCGTGGGCAAGTACCACTGCGTCCGCGAGCAGTGGCTCAAGGCCGCTGCTGGTGGCTCGGAGAACCAGCGCGCGAAGCAGACGAGCGGGAGGGTCCGAAAGACGTCCTTGCTGCCCCCCACACCCACCGCCACGACTCCGCCGCGACTGCTGCCAGCACTGTGCGGCTCGTCCTCGGCGTCCTTGCTGGGGGGAAGCGGGAGTGCCGACACCGCAGCGCAGCGACCAGTGATGCAGGTATCGCACTCTGCGCCAAGTGTCCTGCCACGACCGCAACAGAAGCCAATCCAGCAGCACGCGCTCGGTTCTGAAGCGCGCGCTCGGCCGGAGAGCTCGTATCTGAGCGAGATGGACCGCATCGAAGAGCTGCTCGCGGCGCACGACACGCACTTCGCTTCAGCGACCAGTGGTAAGGCGAAGTCCAAGGCTACTGGCGGTGCGCTATGTGCAGAAAGCCCACAAGGGAGCGGAGACACGAGCGATAGCAACGACTTGGACGCAACATCGAGACGCGTCTCGCAGCTCCTGCAGCAGCGGCGTGCGGATGCGGCGGACAGCGTCGAGGAGATGTGGAAGCGGGTGTCGCTTGCGCCACTCGCACCCTTGCCTGCCACTCTGAGTGCCACGACCAGCCGCGATCGGCCGCCAAAGTATGCGTACAACTCGTGGTCTCTGGCGAGCGAGCTCGAGAAGCAGCAGGCAGCGGAGTGGCGCTGTAGTAAAGAGCGGACACCTTTGAGCTCCGAGAGCGGCAGCGACAACGGAGACTCGTCGTCGCGCTACAGGCTCCCAGACACCCCGTCGCAACCAGCGAACGTTCACACGATCACGCTCCAGAACTGCCGAGACGTGTTCTTCGACGAAGCGTTCCGGGAGCGCGTGGTGGCTCAAGCGACAGAGCAGCTCCTGATGAACGTCCATGTCCGCATCGAGGTGGCGTCGGCGTCGGCGTCGCCGTTGGACGGACAGCTAGCGGCGCAGGCTGCTGGCGCTGACAGCGGTAGTCCTTCGAGTATCAGTACGCCGAGCTGTGAGGGGATCGACCGGGACGAGCAGCGCGAGATGACCGCGATGGCGCTCCGCACGCTGTTTCTCGACCTCGCCCAGTCGGTCCCTGAGCCCATGGCAGCGCTGTTCAGAGGCAGGCCGGCGATTATCCACGAAGCAAGCGGCTGCACGACGCTCGACCTCAGGTGGCCAGGGCTTGCGACCCAGCGAAACGTGGTCCCAGGCGCAGCTCATGAGCAGTCGTGATCGGTTTCTCTGCTGCTCACTCACAGCGAGCGAGCGCCCGCCTCCCAGCGCTTGTCGAGGTGTCTCGGAAGACGGAGAGGCGAGAGAGGAGAGCAGAGCACAATGGCAGGAGCCGATAATGCCGACGCGCACGCGCACAACGGCGGCGAAGAGCAGCCCATGGAGCTCGAGCTCTCGCGGTTCATGTTCACAGTCGCGTGGTGGGGCATGTTCCTCACGCACGCGAGCATCGCCGCGTTTCTCTTCGCGACGAACCAGCTGTACGCCTACATGGGCAGCTTTAGCCTTATGTACTACAACAAGCTGCTGGCCTCGGACCTCCGCGCCGAGCTCGCAAACCTCGGCTGGATCTTTAGCCTCGCCGGCGCCGTGCACTGCGTCGAGATGGCCAAGATGCTGCTCTTCTCTGCACATGCACGCGAGCTCTCGTTCCGCTTCCAGCCGCGCAGGACGAAGGTCACGCCGGCGCTGCCGCCGTCAGTCGTCGCGGTGCGGTCGGCGTCGACTGGCAACGACGTGGGTAACAGTCGCTCGCCAGCGACAGCGACAGAGGCAGCAAAGCCTCCGCCTCCCTCTCAAGCAGGGACGCCAACGACTCGCGTTCAGAGACTGAAGCGACTGCTGCACGTGGCAGCCTTCTCCGCTGTCACGCTCGCGCTCACAGTGGGCCGCACGGCCGCGCGGCTGGTCCCCCGACGCGTGCGAGCAGCGGCGAAGCGCGTGCTCCGTGCGCTCCTCCGCGTCCGCAGGGCACTGTTCGATCGGCGCCACGGGTTCATGAGCGTCCAGAGCAAGTACTTCAACTACCTCTTCCTCATCCGCGAGACGGTCGAGATCGCGTCGCAGTCGTACCAGATGCACAACTCCGCCGAGCTGCTCGCGCGGCCGTGGCTCAACGCGTTCTTCCTGGCTCTCGTGGTCGTCAACTGTTGGTCGACGCCGCTCCTGCAGCACGCGCTCGCGCACTCGACCGGCCTCGAGCGCGCCATGTGCCTCGTGTTCGACGGGCTCCTGGACGCCGGCAGCGCGATCTTCATCCCGCTCGTCGTCTTCCTGCCGTACGCGCAGACGTTCGACACGGCCGTGTTCGCGTTCCCGCCTGACCGGCTCTACGACCCGCAGTGGTTCGTCAACATGGTGCGCGAGAACCGCATGCTCTTCGCCATGTCCAAGAGCGACCTCTTCTCCAAGCTCGTGCCGCACCACAGCCTCTACAGCTGCACGAAGAACGTCAAAAAGTTCATCGTGCGCAGGCCGTCGGACGCCGCCCGGAGCGTCCGTGGCCGGCACGATAGCTCCGGTAGAGCGGCTGAGCCCGACTCGAAGCAGGCAAAGGAGAAAGTCGAGTACCCCGGCAAAGGCAAGCGGCTCGTGCACGTCGTGTTCACGCTGTGGGGGATCGCTGCGCTCGCAATTTACCTGCACGCGCGCCACGTCTCCGTGTCTGCCGATGTCACGGCGTGCAAGCTCAAGCTGCGGCCGTGGTTCGCCACGACGTACGCGTGCGCGTCGTACACGTTCGATTGCCACGAGCAGGGCCAGGTGGACTCGATCGCCGCGAGCGACCTCGCCGGGTTACACAGCGACTACCTCGCGGCGCTCGTGATCGCCAACTGCCCGGCGCTTGTCATGCCGGCCGAGCTGCAGCGGTTCCCGAACCTGCTCAAGTTCCTGCTTTACAACTCGAGCATCGCGTCCTGGGACGCAGGCGCGTCGCTCAACTCGCACAACCACTCGGCGCTCATCTCAGTCTGCCTTGTGCGCGCCAACATGACCGCCTTCCCGCTCGGGCTGCAGGCGTCGCTGCCCAGCACGATGCAGGACTTCCAGGTCTCGACGTCCAACCTGACGGCGCTGCCGGCCACGCTCGGCAAGGTCTGGTCGCCGATCACGATTTACTACTTTGAGTACTGCGACTTTGCCGAGTTCCCGCTCGTGCTGCTGGAGCTGCGCTGCGACGACATGTCGCTCGCCGGCTCCAAGATCGCGACGCTGCCGTCCGACATGACGGGCCTCGCTTTCCCGTGGGTCGACTTCGTGCTCTCGAACAGCTCGCGGCTGTCGGACCTGCCGGCGATGGGCATCCGAGCCAACTCGCTCTCGATCGAGAACACGGGCGTGTCGGAGCTGCCGGCCTGGGTCACGGCGGGCACATACGGGGGCATGGCAGGCCTGTCTGTCTACGCATACAACACGCCGTACTGTATCCGCAAGCTCGCAGATGCGAGTGGCAGCGGCGCGGGGAGCAGTGGTGCAGGCGGCGGAGCGTCTTCATCGTCATCGGCTTCAGTTTCGAGCGACAGTGGAGGCGGCGCAGCGCCGACGTCCGTCGCCTCGACACCAACAACTAGCACAACCACAAGCAGCACCACCGGAAGCAGCGAGGGTGCGCCAGCGACTTCGGGAGGCGCTTCACCAGGCGGGGGCACCGGAGTGGTGACGATCAACTGCGAGACGCGCGACCCAAATGGCGATGCGCGCTATCCGCTGGCACTCACGACTGCCATGTTCCAGCCAGTGTGAGCGGAGCTCCGCACTGTGTCTGTTGACGACGAGTCCAGGCATTATCCAGGCGAGCGCTACGGGCACAGGTTCTTTCTGCGGCGCACGCTCGTCCTGAAAGAAGCAGTGACCCTTGGTGCAGCACGGCCGCAGCATTGCGGCGCCGGTCACGCCACCCAAGCTTTGGCATGGCCAACTGCTCCGCAACTCATCCGCTGCGTGTTGAGCTCCGTGCACGCGCGGTTCGCTCTTCGTCTGCAGACGAAGAGCTCGTCTCGACTGGCGAACACCTCGTGCACCGCGCCGCAGAGGCAACGACAAGCGACGCCCGAACACTCGTTCGATCTCCGATAGCGAGCGACTACGCAGCGTCTTCAGTGCGTACAATTGAGTTGATGCCGACACTCGCCCGTGGGTCTCCGTTCCGCTGGTGAAAGCCGAGCTTCAGGTCGTCGTCGGCAGACCTCGAGGGCAACACAAGTTCAAGTAATGCACTCGAGGCGCAATGTCGCGCTGATCGACTGAGTCAGAGAGCTGCTCTCGCTTCGTCAGACTTGTCGAGTTCCAGTCGGTGCGACTTCTCGACAGCTTCTCGAGCTCAAAACCGCAAACGGTTGCGGTGGGTGCAGAGCTGGTGCTGCCTGGCGGCGGACTGGCTGGCCGACTGAAATGTTGTGTGTCAGGTCGGGAGACCGTGACGTCAGTGTCAGCACTGCCACTCTCGCGAGAGACCAAACACCAGGCGACATCGAGAGAGCGAGAGTGGCTGAGCTGAGGCTGAGCAGCTCAACTTGATTTGGATTTGGGAGACCACCACGCCAGGCTCCCCATGCGGGCGGCGTATTCCTATGGCTTCACTGCAGCGGCGAAGATGAGTCTTGTTGAGTCAAGACGAAGGTGGTGTCGGCGTTGGTCGAGTGCGATTGGGAAAGCGACACTTTACGCCGCGCGAGAACTGCTGACAGAGAGATGGTGGGCAGAGCCCACCATCACTCAACAGTTTTCACCACACCAGACGTCCGGTACCAACGTATCTCAAGGCGCAAATTTGTCGGTTCGGATAGCCGCTCGCGAGGTTTGTGTGTCGTCGGGCCGGCCATCAGACGGCGGACGGCGCGCGCGAAGGAGTCGGTAAACAAGAAGTAAACAAGAAGCAACGAACAACCAGCATCCTTGCTGTTTGTCGTTTCACCAGAGAGTAACGAGACCGAGGCTGGCTGGCTGGATCGTTCTCATCAATCGACACGGACTGTCCCCCCTGTGGAAACTGCCATTTCGGATTGAATATGCGGCTCTTCACTCACGCTTTCGCGTTGTCAACAGGCGATGAGTGGAGGTCGCTTGAGTGGAGGGCAAGTATAGGGGGCTTCGTCGCGCTGTAGCGAGGCTTCTTTCTTCTCCATGGCGGGCGGTGGTGAGGACAGTCGAGTTACCTT
The DNA here is from genome assembly GCA_008271595.1 of [Pythium] brassicae (nom. inval.). Taxonomy (NCBI): domain Eukaryota; phylum Oomycota; class Peronosporomycetes; order Pythiales; family Pythiaceae; genus Globisporangium; species [Pythium] brassicae (nom. inval.). The sequence continues at coordinate 32,889 of SMMQ01003298.1, read as the reverse complement.
CGCGGTGCGAGCACGAGGAGTAAATCCCAAAGAGTGCCTTTGTTGGCCACATTTGCAACGGGCGCGTCATGTGGTGTGTCGGCGTGCGGCACGTGGTGGCGAGTGTCCTTTTGAAGACGACGTCGACGACAACAGTTGATCAGGGAACAGGCGGCGGACGATAGACGGGGAGGGCATAGTGAGACCGAGTGGCCCGCGGGCGTTTGGCACATTTGCACAAGGTTGCACAAGGTCGGTCGGTTCGCACGTGCCGGCCAAAGACGAGGAGAGAAACAAGTGATGTGTCGCGCTTGTTCCCAAGTTTTCAAAGCTCGAGGCGAGGCGAGCGAGCTGCCGGAGCTGGCTTCGGGAGCAAGTGCATTGCAGTGCGCTGCCGATCGCTCTCGCGAGTCTTGCGTTCTACTGGCAGCGATCCTCCCGATAGAGAGATTAAACATAAAGTGTGAGTGTTTCTGAGAGAAGAGATCGACTTGTTTTTTCGAGATTCGTGGCTCGAGAAGAGAGAGATCGAGATAGAGAGATAGAGAGAGAGACCGCCATGGTCGCCAGGACTCACACATCGAGTTCACCGTGCTTGGAGGAGAAAGCCAGCCGGATCGGCCGTGGTGTGAAATAAAGCCGGGTTTGGAAAACCAGCATAATGGAAGTGTTGAAGCCCGACCTGGCTGTGCCGCAATCGATGACTGGGAGATGCGCGGCCGATTGTTTGGCGCAAGCGACGAGGGGATCCCTGATCCCATTTTCATTTCGACCGAGGCGAGCGTGAGCGTGAGCGTGAGCGCACGCACAACAGAACAGGAAGCCCACCCGAGAGGCAGGCAGGCGGAAGGAAGGCGGCAGGCACGGCAGAACAGGACAGGACGCGCGAACAGGTCGGGTGCATGAAGACCATGGCCAAGTGGCTCAGCCTCTTCAAGTTCGGCTGGCTGCGGCGCTGCAAGACGTGCCGCGTGCGCGGCGCCAAGTGCCTCTGCAAGCGGCCGTCGCTCGCGCTCGAACACATCTTCTTCCTCGAGGAGCGCAAGAACAAGTACGGCGCGCGCAACTTTAGCCACGTGAGCGACACGATGGTCACGACCGCCTCGAGCGCGCCGAACCAGTCGGTGAACAACACAGTGCTGCTGCGCGGCTCGTCGTTCAGCGACGAGTACGCATTCGCGGACCTCTACTACAACCCGAGCGGCAGTGGAAACGGCAGCGGCAACGGCAACGCGGCGAGCACGCCGCCCCGCCGCCCGAGCCCGTCGGGAAGCGCCAGTCGCGGCTCGCAGGGCAGCCACGACAGTGCGCGCAGCTCGGTCGACAGCGCGAGAAAGAAGAGCGGGCTCAAGCGCGCCGCGCCGGGCACGTCGATCGTGCGCAAGAACTCTGGCCGCCTGGTGCCCGCATCCGGCCGCCGCCACCAGCGCTTTGAGGAGCTCCCGAACGAGTACACACTCTACTCGGAGCAGTCCGGGTCGGCGCTTGGCGGTCAGCGCCGCCCGCTGCGGCTGCAGAGCGGCAGCGGCTCGGCCGGCAGCTCGTTCAAGTTCTACGGCCGCAGCGGCGGCAGCAGCAGCGCATCGACGTCGAAGAGCGGCTCGCTGGTGCTCAGCGCCGGCTCGAAGAACGACTCGTTCGTGCTCGGCTCGAGCGTGAGCAGCTCGGTGCGGCTCTCGGTCGCGTCGGACTGCATGAGCGTGGACAACAACTTTGGTTCGTACAACCCGCGCGGGCGGTTCCTCGAGAACGGCTCGTGTATCCAGGAGGACGCGGCGGACGACGACGCGGACGCGCTGCGGCAACTCAACGGCTGGCTGCAGGCGTCGCCGACGTCGACGGCCGGCTCGTTCGCGGCGCCGCGCAACATCCACTGCTTTTAACTGCGAGCAGAGCGGTACAGTACAAGCGGAGCCGGGCGAGGACGCGGCGCTCGGGATCGAACTGGAGCGCCGAGCTCCGGCTCTCGACACACACAAAACACACACATACGCACACCCTTAAGTTATTCGTCATATAAAGCGAAAGTCTTTCGACTCGTTATGCCTGCTTGTCGCCCTTGGCATTGAAGGGCTCAAGCACACAAGATGATGATGGCTGGCTGTGCCCAGCAACATGCTGGGGGTGATGGCTGGCTGTCTGCGCACCCCACGCAGCGCTGCTGCGTGGGCTTTCCATTGGCACACGCTGGGCAGCGTTGCCTGTCGGTCTCATGTCCCGCACAAGCGATGAGGTCAGGCGGGCACTGTCTGACCTCCGCCTGCCGCGTCTGTCAGGAGTCAGCACGCCACTCGCCACTTTGCAAAGTGTGCAACGCGATTCGGCTCGCTTGGCGTGACCGAGGGGCAGAATCAAGTCGAGTGTGTATTCGTTGGTTGCTGCAGCTCTGGAGCGAGTCGGTCGAGTCGGTCGCCCCTGCATCCGGCGACAGGCTCTCACTCTCCTTGCTTGGGCTCTCACTGCGACGCGAGCTTGCCGCCCGCGTCCTCGTACGCCCGGAATGCGACGTAGTCCGTCAGGATCCTGCCAGTGCGAGGCAGCAAGAAGCGAAGAAAGAGGGAGTTAGTTGATGAGCCCGTGGTCAGCCATCTCGCCGCCGAAAAGATTTGCCGCCACACGAACCGCACGACGATGTGTCCTGCGCCGCAGCGCTGAAGGTCCTTCCAGGCGATCCGGCTCGGGTGGCTCGGCGCCACGATGTCGAACACTTGCGTCTTTATGACAGCAACTCGAGTCAGAGTTCGCCACACGCACGACACCCTCCTCTTCTTTTCCAGACAAGACGAACGCACCCTCAGCCGCTCGATGAACGCAGCGTCGCCTTTGCCGTCCTCCGCTTCGTCTTCGTCGTCGCAATGCGCGCGAACCTTCGCAGCCAGGTCGCGCAGGAAGTAGTCGAGCGTGAAGTTGTCGAGGAAGCCCTGCTTCTGGAAGTCGAGACATCTCCAGAAGAACTGCGAGCGCGCACACACACACATGCGCGCGCAATCCCGAGCCAGCCGCAAACATCCGTCTTCAACTTGCATTCTCTGGTAAGTCGACTGCCTGTAGGCAGCGTTCGACCACCTACCCGGAGCGAGGCAACGGAACTCCAATCCGCCATCAACAGCGTAAAGTCGATGTACGCCTTGTAGTCCAGCTCACCCTCCGGCGGATACGTTGGACACTCGGAGAAGACCTGCGCGATAAACGCGCGCGTGAGGTCGTGCGTGGGCTGCTGATACGTCGGGTTGAACGCCCGCTTCTTCCCGTAGTCCTCCACCTCGGCGGCGCTCAGCATCCCGTTCTTGTCCTTGTCGAGCTGCGTGTACTGCCGGTGAATGTTGCGAACCGCGCTCGGCGCGAAGCAGTTGGTGTCGACACGGAAGTGCACTCGGAGAACAGGATGCACGAGCCTGAAGAACTCGAGGTACCGCTCGCACACCAAGATGTCATCGACAAGCACGGCGCCGTGCTGTTGCTTCCTCGAATCGTGCGGGAGCAGCAGCGCGCGCGAGCAGATGAGCTTGTAGTACTCGAGAAAGTCGGGCTATCGCAAAGCAAGGGCTGCCGTCAGCCGCTTCGGAGTAGCGACCTTGCAAACGAGCGAGCAAGAGCCTTACATCGATGTCCAGGTGCGACGCCGCAGCGCGCTCGATCTGCTCGTGGATCATGTGGACGTAGTCATCTTCTTGCAAACCTCCATCGACGGATCGAAGGCGTTCGCTGTGCACGATTGCATGATCACGAGCATGGGCAAAGCTCGAGGCTGCAGGAACTGGATTGCGGTGCGTACGACTCACGTCAAGTGTCGCGTGGCGGCCAGCGTCAGTTGGATGCTGAAGAGGTACTCGAGCAACGCGAGCCCGTTGATTCTGTCGTCGTCGTCGGACGCGAGCTACATCGCATCGAGCTCAAAACATGCACATGTCAGCTCACACGCCACCAGCAACCGCACTGGCCGCAGACAGCTCGCACCATGAGGAAACACTCGTCCGGAAGTAGCCGCTTGAGCTTCGCAGCCAGCGCTGAGCCGAGCTTCGCGTCGCTGCGGATTCGGTCAAAGTTATCTTTCGACAACATCAGCGCCATGTGATCTCCAAGTATCGCGTCGATCACGACGACGCTGGACTTGGCGCCGCTCTGCCTCAACACCGCCTTCTGATAGCCCGACAGACCCGGGTCATCTACGCTCGTAACACAGGAGACCGCAAGGCAACGTCGCAGGAGCGTTGGTGGACGGAAGCAGGGCAACGAACACTGTCCTGGATCTCCACACCCCCTCCACCACTACGTCGATCCGTTTCGCATGCTACGTACAAGTGAGCGCATGTACCACCGCCAGCAGACTCTCCCACTCGCCAGCCGCCAGCACGAGCGCGTCCAGCTTGGCGGAGACGTCGCGCCGGACGATTCCCGCTGCGAGTGCGCTGATCGGCGTGTCGGCCGTTTGCTTCTGCTCGGTTGGACCACCCATCATAAGAGCAAGCGAAGCAACTTCTCGTCAGTTCCGAGAGCTCCAACCACCAAGAACGCCACGCGCTGCAGACGTGGAACCGGGAAGAAGAATCGCGGGACGCTCGCCGCGCTGCTCGCGTCGCCGTGCGGCGTTGTCTCGATCCGCAGTCGCGACATTGCGGCTTGCTTCAATGTGGACTGAAAGGACACAAGATTGCTGTGTCACACAGCAATCCTTAACGATATTACGAAACATCGAATTTTGCGTGAACAGCAAGCAAGCATGACACTGCGGTCGCGACTCGAGCGCCTGCGCTGCCCCGCGTTCCTGCTCGAGGGCGCCGCGCAGCCCGCGAGCACCGCGTACCGGCGGCCGCTGCTGCTCTGGCTCTTCGCCATCTACCGGTCGCCGGACGCGCGCTTCGAGGACGACGAGCGCTGGACGCGCCACGAGCCAGCAGATGCGGAGCTGCTCTTGTGGCTGCGGCTCGCGGTACGCCTCGGGTCGCTTGCGACTCGCTTGCAATGTGCTGCTGACACGGCCACTGGCGCCGTCGTAGGGAGCGCCGGACCCCAAAACGCTACTGGATGGCGACGCGACCCATGAGAGCGCGAGTGCGCAGCTGCTGCGGGTCGCGGACTTTGTGGTCGGCCGCGTGCTGCTGGAGGTGAGTGTGACTGTGCGTGCGTGCAGGCGTTGCGTTGTGCTTTGCGTGTTTGGGGTATGAGGTGGCGACTGAAGACTCACTGCGCGCGCGTAGGAACGAGGCGCGAGTGTCTGCATGAGTGAGACGCTGCAGCTGCTCGATGACATCGCGACCCACGCGGTTCGTGGCGCTGTCACCCACTTTGTAGTCGCTTCGTTCCGCTCGGGTGTGGTCGCAACGCCGACGGTGTCTGCCGTGCTGGGTCTCCAGGACAGCGTCTTCGACACTCGCTGCGAGATCTTCCCAGTGAGCATCCAGCTCGTCGCCGCAGACGACGGAGGCGGTTCTGGCAGCGTCACCACGCAGCAGCTTGCAGCAGACATCGAGTTCATCGACCAGGTGGGAGGACGGACACACGCGCGCTTTGGTGTCCGGGTCTGCACCTGCGAGCCGTCCGTGGTGTTTTCGAAGTTCATAGAGCTGCCTTTGTGCAACGTCGTTCCTGCACGGTGAACAGCAGGCGCAGGGACTGGAACGCCGGGTCGAATCGGCGCGGGCGCGATTGCGCGCGCTCGCAGGGCCAGAAGGTCCGCTGGATGCAAGCGACTCGAAGGCGCTCAGTCGGGAGCTGAGCACTTGTATGAACGACACAGTCGCGCTCATCGAGAGGTGCGTTGCGTGGCGATGCATCGGTGCACGTCGTGTGGTTGACGATATCACCCGACTCTGCTGCTCACAGAGCCCGCGTGATGCTGTCGGAGGACGTCGCGTGCTGGTCGACGAGCGCGCGGCCGGAGCTGATCGGGCTCGGCCCAGCCGCAGCCGACGCCTGCGAACGCGTCGACAAGGTGCTTGCGCTCTTCGAGAACACAAAGGTGCGCTCGGAAAACTTGAGGGTTGTACCAGTGGCTCAATAGTCTCTTGTATGTGTGGAGCTCAGCCTGTGTGTTTCGTCTACGTTTGGACGGCCAGCTCGCCGCAAAGCTGAGTCGAGACCGGCAGGCGTTGGAGAAGGCGCGCGAAGTCGCCAACTAGTGCGTCCCGCTCCTCCGCCTCTCGCTGCTGCTTGCTTAGCCTCTCACACTCGCCCTCGTTCCACCTGCACCACGCACCACAGCGGCCGAGATGTGCTGCGCCGCATCGCACCCGATGTTCGCGCTCAGCTCGAGGCCCTCGAGGCGTCCATCGTCCCGAGTCGTCCTGGGTGATCGATCTACTGGACTTCGTGCGTTCATCGCCTGGACCACGCAAACGTTAAAAACCTCGTTATTAACGAATTTAACAGAGTTTTTTTTCTTTTGATTGTCCCATTGCTCACCAGAAAGAAAGGCAAAAAAACGACGACCTCCACACGCGAGCGAGCGGATGATGCAGCGCGCGAACGGCGCCGGCGGCGCCGCGTTCGCGGCTCGTTCGTCGCCGATTTTGGACGCCGAGGCGGTGGAAACGAAGCAGCTGGCGCCTGAGCCCGTGCGGCTGGCGGTGCCCGGCATTCAGAACCTGGGCAACACGTGCTTTTTCAACGCGATCCTGCAGGCGCTGGCCGCTGTTGACAGCTTCCACGCGTACCTGGCAGAGGTCGTGCGGCAGGCCGAGCAGCGTGCGCGGCGCGTGCCGTTCACACGAGCGCTGCGCGACTGCCTCGACGGTGCGAACGTGTGTGGACTGTCTTGTTCATTCAGTTCCAGCAGAGAGGGACGGGAGCGTGACACAGTGTGCCTGCATATGCATGTGGAGCAGAGCTGGCGCCGACGCCCGAGCACGAGACGCGCGCGACTGTGGTGCCCAGGCGGCTGAACGCAGAGCTCGTGACCAAACTGGCGGCGTTCCGAGGCAACAAGCAGCAGGTGCGTGCGCAAAGGAGGGGTGTTGCGAGTCACCACCAACCGAGTGGGTCGGTCCTCTACAGGAGCGAGGGGTGGTGACGACGTCGTGACCTTCACTCTCTGTCTCTCTCCAGGACTCGCAAGAGCTGCTGCAGTTCCTCATGAACCTCGTGACCGACGAGCAGAAGCGCTCCGCGCTGCGCGACGTCGGGCTCCAGGACCTGCACTCGGACTTTCTCGCCAAGTCGATCAGCGACCTGCGGCACGAGGCGAGCGTGCGGAACCGCAAGTGCTGGAACCCGATGCACGGGCTGCAGGTGAACCTGCTGCAGTGCACGCGCTGCAAGCGGTACCGGCCGATGAGCAACCACCGCTTCCTGGATGTGTCGCTCTCGTTCGCGGCGGACCAGGGCAAGAAGCCGATCCAGCTCGCCGACTGCCTGCGCATGTACACGGCGCCCGAGGCGGTCGAGGGCGTCGAGTGCACGTACTGCAGCCTGCAGCAGGAGTTCCGCGCCACCCGGAGCGCGTTCGACGCCGCGAAGCGCCAGCTCGAGCGCGACAAGGCGACGCTGGACGACGTGGCGCTCGAGATCATCCAGCACGAGCGCAGCGAGTGGCTCCACACGCTCGAGACGGCGCTCGGCGCCGCGCAGGTGGTGAACCTCGAGGACCTGGATCGGCCCGTGCCGCGCGTGCTGCAGGACTGCCACAAGCGGCTCCAGTTCTCGCGCAGCCCGGACGTGTTCTGCTTCCACTTTAACCGCAAGGTGTACCACCCGTGGAGCGGCAGCGCGCGCAAGCTCGACACGCACGTCGCGTTCCCGCTCCAGCTCGACATGAGCGCGTTCTGCGAGTACGAGCAGGCCGCGAGCGAGGACCGCGCGCTCGCCGGCGGCCTCATGGGCACGGGCAGCAGCCGGAGCCGCGCCGCTCCCGCCCGGTCGGCGGCGTTTCTCTTCTCGCTGCCGCCGAAGCCCGCGCACGAGTTCCTCGTCTACGAGCTCAAGGCCGTGATCCTGCACCAGGGCAACGAGCGCTGCGGCCACTTCACGGCGTATCGGCGCCTCGCGACCGGCCAGTGGTTTTTCATTTCGGACGACAGCGTGCGCGCCGCGAGCCCCGACGAGGTGCTCGCGAGCTGCGCGTACATGCTGTTCTACGAGCGCAAGCACCGCTCTGCGTTGGCGCGCGGTAGCAGCACCAGCGACGACGACAGCCTGCCGGACCTGCCGCTCGAGAACCCTCTAAGCGCCTAGTAACGCGACCACTTTCACCAAGACGCGTGCATCTCCGACGTGGCTCAACCACTCTGCGGCTCAGAGCCTAGCACGCTCGCCGCCGGTCGGGTCTGCGAACAAGAACGAGCGCCCCAGTTGCACCGCACACACACGCACGTTCATTTCAGCCACACGCATCGATCGCACTCGTCTCCCTCCGCTGGGCCGACGGGAGACCCGTCCGGTTGATTCACTGGTGGTCCGTACTTTCGAGCTGGTGCACCGCTTGCTGCGCGGCGATGCGGCCGAACACGACGCACTCGGCGAGCGAGTTGCCGCCAAGGCGGTTCGCGCCGTGGAGGCCGCCGGCCACCTCGCCCGCGGCGTACAGCCCTTGGATCACGCTTCCGTCTGCGCGCAACACTTGCGCGTTCTCGTTCGCTCGCACGCCGCCTGCGCCGAGTTCAGTGGTTAGTCGACCAACTCTTAAACTTAATAACCATCATCCCCACTGTGACGAGGAAGAGCTGTGACGTACCCATCGTGTAATGCACGGCAGGCGCGACCTCCATGACGTGGATCTCAACCGGAGCGTCCACGTTCTCGATGTGCGGCAGCGGGAACGGGAACACGGATTTTCCAAAGCGGTCCGACCGCGCGCCGGCGGCGCTCTCGGCGTACTCGTTCAGCTCGCGCAGCAGCTCATTCGCGTCATCGAGCTGGAGGTACTCAGCCGCTTCGCGCACCGACTGGACGAGCTTGACAAGCCCAATGTGCTTGTAAAAGCCCAGCGACGACTCGAGCGGCTTGGCGCCCTCGAACAGCGCAAGGAACGCGCGCTTGCCCGGCTGCGCGAGGATCGCCTCGGAGACGCGGTCGCGCGTCGCGAGCTCGTTCACGAAGCGCTTGCCCTGCGTGTTGAGCAGCACCGCGCCGGAGCCGCGGATCGCCTCCGGGGCCAGGAACTTCTGCTTCGCGTCGCGGTCCTTCGGGTTGATGAACCCCGTCGGGTGCAGCTGCACCTTGTCCATGTGCAGCAAGTCGGCGCCGACCTGCTGGGCGAGCGCGAGCCCCTCACCGCGGGCCCATGGTCCGTTCGTGGTCGGGAACTCCTCCATGCCCGGGACGAACTTCTTCAGCAGCTCCTGGCTCGCAGAGAACCCGCCTAGTGGGACCGAGAGTCAGAGCCGCAGCACCACCACAACCACGATACCAATAATAGCACTACGCGCAAGCCCCCGTACTCGTTCACTCACCTGTTGCGAGGATCACGACCGGCGCGTCGATCGTCTCGTTCTCCACGGCGCCGCTCTCGCCCGTTCGGGAGATCTGCAGCCCCACAACTTTGCCGTCTTCGTAGCGCACCTTGTCGACCGACACGCTCGTGAGCACCTCGATCGCCTTGCTGCTGGCTGCGGCGCTGTCCTGGATCGTCTTCTGCAGCGCGCTCACGATCGCAAAGCCCACGTTCGGCCCCTTGGCGTTGCGGTGCGTGCGCGCGGCCGAGTGGCCGCCGAGCTGGCTGAGCACCGAGAGGTCCACGCCGCGCTGCTCGAGAAACGCGATGGCGTCAGGGCTCTGGCCGACGAGCTTCGCCACAGTGGGTTCGAGTGAGAGCCCGCCGCCGGACGCGAGCGTGTCGTCACGGAAGCGCGGCGCGTCCTGCGCGTCCAGCGCCGCGTTGATGCCTGACGACGCCTTGGCCGAGTTGCCACCGATCTTGGGCTCTTTCTCGAGCAGCAGCACTGCGCGCGCGGGCGCGAGCGCCGCGGCTTCGAGCGCGGCCGCTAGTCCCGCGAGCCCGCCGCCCACGATCGCGATGTCTGCGCGGCGGCACGCGCCGGTGGCCACGTGCGCCGCCATGTTGGTGGAGTGACGCGAGATGAGGGGACTGTAG
>SMMQ01003294.1:1250-13511 GCA_008271595.1 [Pythium] brassicae (nom. inval.) | reverse complement strand
GGGGGGGAGAAGTGAGAGATGACGCTCACGCTGACTGAACTGAGCGTCCGAGCCGTTCTCTTGGTGCTGTGACCACAGCAGACCTTCGATTGGATGAAGCTGCTGCAGTCGCTGACGACGTCGAGGACCTGGTCCAGCGAGAGCAGGTCGAGAAGAACGTCGACATGCCTCAGTCTGTGAGGTGGACAGCACACAGACACACCCATGTATCAGCGAGTGGGAGGCGCTCTAGCGTCGCAGTCAACGCAGCTTCAGTGCGGACCCGAACAGCTCGCGATCGTCGTCGAGCTCGAACACTGGGCCTCGTGGGCGGCTCTGAGCCGCTCCGCTTGCCTCAGCGTCCGTGAACTGGTTCGGCACGCTCGCTAGCAGCTCCCGCGGCAGGGGCACGCGACGGAAGCAGCTCGAGCGTGCGCAGTAGCTAAAGTGCTCGAAGAGGTCGAGGAGCAGGATCTGGCTCGCGTAGACCTGGAGGCGCGAAGAGCTGGGGGGCGAGACCCCGTCGCCTGAAGCTGGCGTGGGCGTCTGGGAGTCGACGTCCTGGATCATGTCGTCAAAGGCGTCGAGCGGAAGCACTCGGGACAGTCGCTTGTGCGTCGTCCTGAGAATCTGCAGCGCCGTCCAGCGCTCCGAAAGGCCTGTGGCGTCGCTCGCCTCGAGCTTCGCGAGCCACTTTTCCAGGTCCTTCGCCACTCTGCCATGCACGTGCTGGGCGAGGAGCAGCGTCAGGTTATGGCTCTCGCCAAAGAGCTCGACTCGCTTCGCGTCCGCGAGCCACGCGAAGTCCGGACACGCAGTCTGTGTGACGTGGCGCCTGGACGAAGCTCGCCGCACCCGGAGCCTCGCGAGCGGCCCGTCGTTCGCCACGGTGTCCATGCTGTCACCCACAACTTTCTTTGCCTCGCGCTTGCAGTGCGCGTGGACCTGTTCGGCGAGGACGAACAGCATCTGATCGAAGCACAGCCGGCCTTCCGCTTCGGCCTCGTCGAAGAGGACCTGGCGCCGCAGCTGGTGCAGCGCGCAGTTCGCGGCGTCGTTGTAGACGTCGAGCACCGACAGCACTGGCTGCAGGCCCAGCCCCGGTCGCGGCCGCAGCAAGCTCTGCTCCATGAGCAGCCACGGCAGCGACGTCTCGGTTGGGAACTGCGGACACCGCGCGCTCTCCAAGTACGCCTCGCGCAGCCACAGGCCAGAAAAATCACTCAGTTCGCTCGCGATCTCGTCGTGGCTCAGCATTCCGGCGAACACGCTGGCCTCGCTGTAGAAGCGCTGGAGCAGCTCAATGTCCGAGCTGCGCGGCGGTGCCACCTGGCGTTGTCAGTCGAGTGGCCAGCACAGCACGCAGCCGAAAGAGAGAGAGAGGGGAAGAGCGTTTCACTCGCACCTTTCAAGCTCCTTCTTGTACGAGAAGAAGCTCGCGGCAGCCGAGTGCTTCGCGTTGAGATCCGCCATCGAGCGCTTCGCGTACACCGCGTTGACGAGCGTCCGAAGCATCCGGATCTGGCTCAGCGTCGGCGCGGCAGTGCGGTCGCCAAGGATCGGGAACCGCCGGTCCTTTCGCCGCTGTAGGTAGTCGACTGTCGTCGCCTTCACGTCGTTCCAGTCCGCGCACTACGCTCGCCCCGCCCGCCCACAGGCACACCCAACACGAGATGGTTGCGTGTCGGTTGTCAGCATCCAGGGACTGACGGATATTAGACCGCGCAGCCCCGACAGCACAGCAGCCGTGCCGCACCGTCATGCGCACGTCCTGCAGCAGCTTCGTAGACACCAGCTTTCGCTTGTGCGCTCGGTGGAGCAGCGGGAGCGCCGTGTGCTGCACAAACTGTTGCGTGCGCTGGTAGACGTGTCGCCGGACGCACGCCGCGATGCTCACTGCGTGGCTGCGCAGGATGTGCACGACCGCCTTCGTGCAGTGCACCACGTCGGTCACGGCGCTGAGCTCGTCGCCAGTGTAGTTGTACCGTGTCGCTCGCTCATACTCCAAGTACGGGCTGTCGAGGCAGGCGCCGCCGCGCTGGAGCGCGTCGTTGGACGCTGGAAACTGCGTGCGCGTAGTAACTTGCGGTCAGTTTCTGAGGTGTTGAGCCGCACGCGAACGAGAGTCACGCAAGCATCCGAGCCCGCACCTGGAACTTGAGCGCCACAAACAGCAGCAAGCTGCTCTTCCACTCGCTCAGGTGGCCAAGCGCCTCCAGGACGACACTGTAGAGCGCTGCGTTCTGCTCGAGGCTGCCATCGCCCCTTGGATGCTGCGCAGACAAGAGAACCCGTCAACGTGAGCCACTCTGTCGCTTCCTGTGAGCCGCGTGGGGTGGAGCACACGCACCGCATTGACAACGTGGACCAGGCGAGGCAGAAAGCCGCCGCAGACGCTCTTCATCTTGGCGGAGACGGCCAGCAAGTCGAACGCCGCGTCGATCTGCTTCTCATGCTCCGCGCTCGCCCCGTCCTTCTTGCCGCCACTCGCAGTCTGGAACGCGCCGATGCGCATCGCGCTCAACTCGCCGAGCATCGGCACCACTGGGTATCGCTGGAGCACTTTGGCTGCCTGCCGGTGCCTCATGGTCAGCGCACCACCGTCACCACCACCAACAGCAACAGCAGCAACGATGTCAGCCTCAACTCTCCACACGCACCGCTTCCATCGCTTTCTTCTCCATCGCGCGGATCCCGTTCGCCTTTGCGCTCTGACGCGATTCCTCCAGCACCACCAGCAGACTCGGGAGCACGCGAATGTACTTGAACCGCTGCTCTGGCGTAAGGCAGATGTCGTCCTCAATGTGCGAGAGGCACTGCCTGAGCAGCAGATACACCACTTGGTCGAAGCTGCGTAATGACATCAGATGGACGTCAGAGCTCCGCCGGCTTCCGTTCTGCGAGGTTGTTCGCATCTCTCCGTATCGTACCGCTTCACATTCGTCAAGTTGTGCCGCAATGAGTCCCAGATCGAACCCTTCGAGCCGCTGACAAAGTCCTGCAGGCGCAAGAGGTCCTTCTCGACCCGCTCTCCGTCTTGTAGCTGCCCCCTCATGATCTGGAACGCCCTGTGAGACGCACGAGCCGCAGGAGATAAAGAGTGAGCCAAGTCCCCCCCCTTCTACAGCCAGCCAGCCAGTAGCTGGCGGCCTGCAGCGCACCGCTTGTAGACTGAAAAGTCGTTGCGTAGGCTGCTCTTCGAGTCGTGGAGCTGGTTGAGCTGCAGCACGACGTCCATCAAGTCCAGCAGCGCGTCCATGAGCACGTCCGGGATCACGCGCGTCGTGTTCTCGTGCACCGTGATGCGCTGGACGTTGTCGCTCAGCATCACGACTGTTTGCGAGCAAAAGTCGCCCAGAGCCCTGATCTTCTCGACCTGCGGCTGCAAGACTGCAGGCGTCCACCCAGCCCCACTGTTACTTCATCCAATCGTACGGGGGTCGTTCACGGCAAACAAGGAACACCGGCACCGCAAAGACACAGATATACTCGCACCGGCGATCACAGTCGTGTAGTACGCGGTGGTTTGGGCCGCGCTGGCGTCTGGAGGCACTGGTGGCAGCGCGCGCGCGCAATTCCGAGCGCAGTAGATGTCACGCACGAGCGCGGTTCCCTCGCGGTGCTTGAGCTGCAGCTGGCGCACGACCTGCACCTCGTCGGCGAACGCAAAGCTTAGCGCACTCTCGTGCGCGCACTCATCGCTCGGCGCGGGCGGCGCAATCGAGAAGCCGATCGCGAATGAGTAACTGGCGACGCGGTCGCGCTGCGTGGAGGCGAGTCCATGGAACTCGTGCAACGCAGCGGTCCGCGCCAGGGATGGTGCCGACGGAGAGGTCAACTTCTGTGCTCCGTGTGACGCTGGAGGCGGTGGTTGGGGTGCGCAGTTGCTGTCGCGCGAGCGCGTCATTACGTGGGCGAGGCGGTGGTGATGGTTGTCCACCTCCATCCTGGTTGTGTGTCCTTTCGAGATCAAGAATTGAAGTAACACGGTGTGGCCCACATTGAAAATCGAAAAGCTCCTTTTCCCAATCGAGAAGCATCCGAAAACATGCAACAGATGCAGGTGAAGCTGATGCGACGCGCGGTGGCGGCGACGCGCACGCTGCAAGTTGGCGGGCGCCACTACGACCACTTCCTGCAGCGCCACAACCTCTTGGGTGTGTCCCCAGCGCCCGTGCTGCCACGCTGGTTCTCCGGCTCGCGCGCACAGCTCCACGGCGGCAGCGGCCCGACGAGCGCGAGTGCGGTTCCCAAACACGTCGGCGCGCGGGACGACGATGATGCGCTTAAAGAGCACGATCATGGCCACGGCGACAGCTATGAACACGACCACGACCATGATGACCACGACGATGATGACGAGGACGACATGGAGGACGTGGTGGACATTGGGCCGATGGGAAAGGAGTACGGCGGCCCGCAGCGCGGCGGCAAGTTCAAGGAGCCCACGCGCTTTGGCGACTGGGAGCGCAAGGGTCGCTGCACAGACTTTTGAGGCGGGTCGCGCGCGCTGGCAGCGTCAACAAGAAGTGCAGCAGGGAGGGACAATGAATGATACCAGCAGTGCGTCGTATTGGGTCGCGTCACTTACGTGTGTGAAGAGTACACAGTAGAGCAGCAAGTTGTGGTCGCGGCTGCCTGTCGTATCCATCTCACTTGAGGCGGGAGTCTGTACTTCGAGTTGCACGTGTCAAGGCGCATGACCGTCGAGCGCACTGAGGGATTTCGTTCGCGGCGAAGAGATGCCGTGTGGCTGTCACTTTTGGCGGAGGTTCATCACACTTTCGTGACGCGGCGTGGGTGTTTCGAATTATCGCTTTGAAGAGGTTTCGGAACCATCGGTTTTAAAAACACACAGTGAATAAAACAAGGGAGTTGAATGCATTGACGGCGAGAATAGGGGTTTCGTGGCGTGCGAGGGTGCACATTTTCGTTGAGTGCCATGCACCAGCACACACTTGAGCCTGCTTCTCCAAAGCACTGTTCATGCGTGGCCATCACGTTGATGCCATCGCGTCATCCACGACTGCTGCAAACATTGGTCGGAGCAAGACCCGACCTGGAGCACACCGCGCCAGCCAATCAATCCGCCCTGGTTCACGCCAGCGAGATCAATCCCACTCCGAGCTCCGAAACCTGCGTACAAAGATGCAGCCTCAGTTATTCGTTGTGAAAGGGTGTGAAAGCTGCGCCGGAGCTCCTCATCCTTTCCAAACACGTGTCATCACACTTCAAAAACCCCGCAGCTGGTACTTTGTATGCGATCTCTCGCAGCGCCTCGTCACGAGGTTTTTCTCGCAGCGTTCCGAGACCCCGATCTTTTTCCCCTCGAAAACGAAAACAAACGTGCGCAGTGCGGCGGCTCCAACCGTGGCGACTGAGTTGTTTGGTTCACTCTCGAACTCGCGCACCAAGGAGCACCCGCCTGCTCGCTCGCTCGCTCGCCAAGAGAACAACAGCAACCCAACCCAACCGCCGCCTCACAGACAGCTTTGCAGCATGGACAAGGTGCAGGTGTACGTGGACAAGTGGTCGAAGGACCTGGACAAGTTTCCGATCCTCCAGAAGGCGCAGGACGCCACGGGCGTGGAGAAGCTCTACCTCGTGGCCGGCGCCTCGTCGGTGCTCCTGCTCCTGCTGCTCGTGGGCTTCGGCGCCGGGCTGATCTGCAACCTCGTGGGCTTTGTGTACCCGGCGTTCTGCTCGTTCAAGGCGATCGAGACGGAGTGCAAGAAGGATGACGTGCAGTGGCTCACGTACTGGGTCGTGTACGCGTGCTTCAACATCATCGAGGTCTTTGCGGACTTCCTGCTCTACTGGATCCCGTTCTACTACGCGTTCAAGCTCGGCTTCCTGCTCTGGCTGTTCATGCCGTCGACGCAGGGCGCGTCGTTCCTCTACAACCACTTCCTCGCGCCGTTCCTCAAGAGCCAGGAGTCGCGCATCGACCGCGCGATGAAGGAGGCCGTGAGCAGCGGCGGCTCGGTCATCTCGGACATCACCAGCGTCGCGAAGGAGGTCGGCAAGGACATGACCAAGGTCGTGGCCAACAAGATTGTCGAGAACTCGACCTCGTCGCCGCCCAAGTCCCCGCGCAACTAAAACCCGCGCGCTCGGGAGAATGGGAGAATGGGAGGAGGAGGACTGTGTGCGCGCTGGTGTATGGGACGCGCGCGCGTCCCACTCTCTCGTTCTCTCGCTCTCGCTCTCTCCTTTCACTAAGTTAGCGCTCTGCTTTGCTTTGAATGAAGTGCATGTTGCCCAACCTCTGAGAAGTCCCGACTCGAATAGAAGCCCCAACGAGCCTCCTCAAACGCGAGCCGAAACCCAGGGAAGAAACCAAGAACCACTTGTGTATGAATGATGTCGTAAACTGTCCGCTGGCGATCATGCCGCGTGGGATGGCTGCAGCGCGACCGCGCGGATCATGCCGCCGCCCATGCGCCGGATCTCCGCGAGCACCTCGAACACGTTGGGGACCGCGAGCGTGCGCGCGCCGTCGTCGCCGTCGCCCCGCGCCGCGGGCAGCGGCGCCAGCAGGTGCGACGTGACCGCGCGGAACTTGGCCGGCAGGAACGCCTGCGGCTTCCACGAGAGCGCGATCGCGCGGCGCTCGACGCCGTTGAAGAAGAAGAGCGCGAGGTGCCCGAACGCCGCCGTGAGCTCGTCTAGCAGCTGCTGCGCCGGGTCAAAGCCCACCATCACGGGCACCGCCGCGAGGTTCATGTTCTTGTACACCGGCGCCGCGAACGCCTGCTTCCTGCTGGCTTCGAGCCGCATCTTCTTCGCCGGCAGCTGCTCGGCCGCGAGCGTGAGCACCGCGTCGAACTCGGCGGTGGACGACGCGAACGCCGGCTTCCAGCCGGTCGTCGCGGCCCCGGCCTCGAGCCAGTGCACGAGCGCGTCGTACGCTGTCTGCGCGAGCGCCGCGAGCCGCGCGACGACGACAGCGCCCGCGGGCGCGACCCGCGTCCAGCTCGAGAGGCAGTCCATGTCCTCGTAGTCGGCTGCGATGAACATCGCCGGGTGGCTCGCCGCGTTGCTGCGCGACGCGTCGAAGCGCTTGGCGACCTCGCGGCGCTGGGCGTCGTCGAGCCCGCCGTTCACGGCCACCGCGAGCGGCGCGCGCTGCCAGTCATGGCGCGCGAGCAGCTGGAGGAACCGAAGCAGCCCGGAGAGCACCGAGTGCGGCGTCGCGCTCGCGCTCGCGGTCACAAACGTGTGCGCGACGAGCAGCTCGACGGCCTCGACGCGCAGCGCGTTGCTCAGGAATTTGTCCGCGAGCCAGCGCTGCGCGAGCCGCACGGTCGGCGCGAATGCCGCGTGCTTCCCGTGCAGCGCGTGCAGCGTGTTAGCGTGCGCCGCCGCGTACGTGGTCTCCTGCTTGGCCGCGATGTACGCGAGCGAGTGTTTGGTGCTGCCGCTGCTGCTGCCGCTCGCGAGCCCGAGCTCGCGCTCGCTCTGGACGAGCAGGCGGAAGACGTAGCCGCCCGTGAACACGTCGACGCCGTCGCGCGCGACCTCGCAGCGCAGCTGCTTGCGCGTCTCGAGCTCGTGCGCGAGCAGGACGTAGAAGCCTGTCTTGGCGTGGCGCAGCGCCGCCGGCTCGCTCGGCCACGACGACGAGCGCTCGAACTGGAGGTGGAGCACGAGCGGCTCGAGCACCGTGCTCACATGCGCGGCCGGCGCCGCCGCTGCCTGCTCGCGCTTGGAGAACGCCAGCGGGTGCGGCTGCACCGGGAAGAGGCTCGTGCCCCGGAAGCCCGCGTGGATCGGGAGCACGTCGAGCACCTGGAGCGGGAGCGAGTCCAAGCCGCGCAGCGTCTTGGCGAACCCGTTGAACACGACCCAGAGCTTGGCCGCCGCGTTCATCGTCGACTCGAACGACGAGCCGCTCAGCACCGTGCTCTTGGTCGCCAACGCCACTGACGGCACCTCCTCGACGTCGAGCGCCGCGTACAGCGACGCGTTCGAGTTCTTGATCTGGCTCGGCGCGCGCGCGAGCTGCGGCGCGTGCGCGGCCGCGATGAACCGCACGATCGCGTCCACCACCTGGTGCTTGCGGTCGGCCGAGACTTCGTCCCACACGACCGCCTCGACGATCGCACCGTCCTTGAAGCGCCGTAGCTCCGCCTTGGTCTTCCAGAACGCGCGGAACGCGCGGCTCGCGGCCGCGTCGTCGGCCGCGGGGCCCTTGTCGACGATCCGCCCGGCGGTGTCCGGGTCGAGCCGCAGCCCGACCGCGACCTTGCGGCGCGGCGGCAGCGCATCGCCGTGCAGCGGCCACTCAACCGCGCGGCTGAGCACGGGTCGCACGAGCGTGACGCGGTCCGTCAGCGCCTGCGCGAGCACCGCGCCGAGCTTGCGGCTCCAGAAGCGCTCGAGCCCCATGTCGTTGATCGCGCGCTTCTCGTCGACCGAGTACGTCTCGTCGTCCGCGTCGTCGACCGGCGCGGGCGCCGGGAACCAGAAGAACTGGTCGTACCGCGTCCAAAACGCGCGCCGCTCGATGAAGAGCGCGCGGAAGTCGTCCATCGAGCTCGTCTGCAGGCGCTGCACCGAGTCCCGTGCGCAGTGCTGGAGCTCGGCCCACGCGCTCCGGGAGACGCGCGCAAAGAGGTTGAGGCGCCCGGACGAGTCGAGCACGACGAGCTCGAACGCGTCGCGAAACGCCGCGAGCCCCTCGCTCGTGAGCACGACGCCGCCGGTCGCCGCGGCCGGCGGGAACTGGAGCGGCTCGTCTTCGAGCTTGTGGCTCGCGAGGAACTGCACGAGCACCTTGAACATCTGGTCGGACGGCGTCTGCGCCGAGACGCGCTGCTTGAGGAAGAGGTAGAGCAGCAGCATCGAGACGAGGAAGCCGTTGAGCGAGTCGTGCGCCTCGTGGAAGCCCCGCTGGCGGAGCCACACTTTCGCGAGCACGCACGCTTCGGCGAGCTGCGGCGCCTCGGCGAGCGCTGCGTGCAGCTCGCGCGTGTGCTGGCGCATCATCATGTCCTCGAGCACTGCATTGTTGTAGTGCGGTGTGCGGCACTGCCGCATCTCGGCCTCGGTCATGCCCGGGTCGTGGCGGATGTTGTTGCGCGACGGCGCGAGCTTCGAGAGCTTGAACACGTCCGTCGTGATCCCCGGGATGAGCCGGATGCACATCCGCGTGCTCTTGACGCCGAGCTCCGCAAGCCGCGCCGCGCTGACGTGTAGCACCGCCACGGGCTTCTCGTAGTCGCCGTTCCAGCCGGCGAGCGCCACGCTGCTGAACAGGTCCTGGCGCGCCTGCAGCTCGGCGACAAGCACGCCGAGGTACAGGCTCCGCTTGTCGGCGTAGCGGTAGTTGGCAAAGTCCTTGGGCAGGAAGCACGCGGCCGGCATCTCGAACGCCACGTCGACCGTGAGCACGCCGTAGGTCGTGCTCTTGCGCGCGAACGCCATGGTCTTGAGGATGAAGCTGCCGAGCACGTCGAGCCGCGCCGGCGCGCGGAACGGCAGCACGATCTCTTTGCGCTTCACGTGGTTGCGCAGCCGCAGCCCGCGCGCCTGCAGCGCCTCCTGCGTGACCTGCTGGGGCGGCAGCGCGGCTACGGCTCCTTTCAGCTCGAAGAGCAGCGCCTGGATCCCCGTGGCAGCCTTCTCGCTCGGCCGCTGCGCCACGGCGGCGAGCAGCTCGTCGACCTGCAGGCGGAAGAACGACGCGCGGTACGAGCTGCTCGGGTCCGCGGCGTGCAGGTGGCGCAGCTCGCTGGCGCTCGGCAGCGCGTACTTGGAGAGCGCCTTGCGCAGCTGTTGCGTGTCGGTGGCGGACCCCGCGGCGGCGGTGGCGCTGGGGCTCATCGTGCTTGCGATGCGAGCCACTGCTTTTTTACTGTGGAGACCGTGCCGTTTCGATTTCAGATGGATGGCCACTAGTATTTAAATCACTCGTACGTTCTTAACAAGTTTTCGGAAGTAAAACGAAAGATAGGGTACTGGTAGTCTTGCACTGCACTTCAACGTGCGGAGGCGCGGCAACGGGTGTCGTGACTCGTGTGGTGCGCACGTGTGATGCAAGGCGCGTGTGAGACGCTTGTGCGCCTGGTTGCTTACCTTGACGATACGCGACTCCGATGGATAAGACGTTGGTGTCGACGGAAAAAGCAAGCTGACGGTGGAGGATAAGATGCGATCAGGACTGACCCGCTCTCTCTCTCTCTCTCTCTCTACACACACACATACGCACACACACGCCCCTCGCACTTGAAAAGAGCGCAGCGCCCGAAGACACTTTGCCGCCTGGGCGCAAGAATGGACCGCATGCGCGCCGCGTTGGACGAAGCGATCGAGAAAGTGCGGGTGGCGTTCAGGGGCGAGCCGAAGAGTCCCGTGGAGCTCTTGCTCGACCAGCACCTGCCGCTGCGCGACGACGTCGTGTCGTTCTCGCCCAAGAACTGCGGTGCCGCTGCGGTCCCGACGTTCGCGCTCACGGAGCTCGCCTCGCGCTCGAACAACATCGTGGACTACCCGTTCATCCTCGAGCGCATCTGGGACATCCTGATTGAGGCGCAGCACGAGCCGCCTCTCCTGAAGAAGGTGCGTCTCTGTCCCGTTCACGGCAGGGAGGCTGCAGGCTTGGAGAGCGCGACCGACTAACACTCAACTGGTGTGCGTCAGGCACTCGCTCTCTTACACTTCCTGCTCGTGAACGGGTCCATTCAAGTGCTCAAGGACTGCCAGGACCCGGTGCGCATGGACTTCTTCCGAGAGCTCGCGGCCGACTACAACCGCGTCGAGTTCGAGCAGTACACGTTCAGCAAGCACCTGGACGTCGGCGCCGGCGTGCGCAAGGCCGCAGCCGAGATCCACCACCTCCTCTCGCACGAGCGCGAGCTCTTGCACGCGCGGCGGAGCGCCGAGAAGCTGCACCAGAGCCTCTCGGACCGAGGCCTGCGGAACGCGTACCCGTCGCCACGGGGAGACGAGAGCTTGCGCTCCGCAGAGAAGGTGCCAGCGTCGATCGCAGGTGATTCCCTCGGGGACGCGTCGCGACCACCCAAGTACAGCGATCCGCGGCCGCCCAAGTACACCGATTCGCTGCCGACGGGGTCGGCGTGGGAGGACATCGGCGCCAGGATCATCACGCACTCCGGATCGGTGCTGGACGACCTGCCGATCCCTGCACCCAGCAGTCGCCAGAACAAACCGACGGCCGCTGCCGCCACCACAGACGGCGACCTGCTCAGGCTGGACGAGATCAGTCTGTCGACCCCACTCCCGGCGCTGCGACGCCAACCACCCGCTCAGGCTGACGCCGCGAGCAATTCGCACATGCACCTCGTCGGTGCGACGTAAGAGGAGTCGTCGTCCCTCACGCAGACACACACATACACACATACAATATCCCCCACTGCGTTCGTCTCCCTCCTGTCGCTTGCCTACCGACGCCCACACCGACTGGTGCTCTCCTACCGACCTACGCCGCCGCAGACTTCGCGTCCTGCGCGAGCGACCGGATGTACGCGACGTCGTGCTGGCCGCGCTCATAGCTGCAGCGGTCGATCTCCTTGTCGATCGCCTCGAGCGCCTGCGACTCGGACTCGGGCGGCGCTGCTCTCGCGAGCTCCCGCGCGCGCACCAGGTGCTCCATCGCGCGCTCGTAGCTGTGCGCCGACCGGAGCAGCTGGCCGATGCGAAAGTGGCACACGCTCAGCACGGAGCGGTCGCTGCCGACAGCCTGCACGACCTGCTCGCAGTACTCGACGGCTCTCAACTGGTGCTTCTGCATCTCGTGGTACCCGCCGGCGATGTTGAGGCAACACGACGTCCGGATCTGGAGGCCAGCGATAGCCGCAGGCGCGGGCCACAGTCAGTGCGACTACAGGCAGTCAGTTCCCCCTATCACTCACTCACTCTCAGACGTCATCGCACCTGCGCGAGCGCCTCCCGGGCTGCAGCGGCCACGTCGCTGTCGGCGACCTCGCTGGAGCGCTCAGCGAATGCCACGCACCCGAGCACGACCTGGTACTTTGGGATCGCGTACTGGAAGAAGCCCTCGACCATGAGCACGTTCGCCTCCTGGAACGCCAAGTGGATCGCGCTGAGCACCTGCGCCAGCGACGTCGTCTGCGTGAGCGCCGCGACCGTCCGGTCAATCGCTTCCGGTCCTGTTCAGTGGGCCGGTCGGTCGGTCGGTCGGTCAGTCAGTTCGCTTCAGCAAGCAAGCAACCGCACCGGACCACCAGTAGACGCACCCATGACATCGTCGCACTCGGACAGCAGCATGTCGTTCACGCGCTCGAGCGCCGCCTTTGC